>CABFOS010138398.1:0-11157 GCA_900660315.1 Diretmoides pauciradiatus | reverse complement strand
AAATTAAAATGTGTAAACTTTGAGCTATCACTGTGGGCTCATTTTCACTTCAATCTTCACGAAATTTTGTAGACTTGTTGTTAACAAGTTAGTACCTCCTCCTGTGACGTTAAACCCCCTTTGGTGACAATATCCCCCCTCCTGTGACCGCTGTCTGGGCGCATTCCACCCGTCCGAGGGACGTTTGGTGGTGATACCTACATATACACATACTGTATACCTACCTACATATACACATACTGTATACCTACCTACATATACACATACTGTATACCTACCTACATATACACATGCTGTATACCTACCTACATATACACATACTGTATACCTACCTACATATACACATACTGTATACCTACCTACATATACACATACTGTATACCTACCTACATATACTGTATACCTACCTACATATACACATGCTGTATACCTACCTACATATACACATACTGTATACCTACCTACATATACACATACTGTATACCTACCTACATATACACATACTGTATACCTACCTACATATACACATACTGTATACCTACCTACATATACACATACTGTATACCTACCTACATATACACATACTGTATACCTACCTACATATACACATACTGTATACCTACCTACATATACACATACTGTATACCTACCTACATATACACATACTGCACTGTACACAGCATACGGCGTTCACAGAAGGACAGTACTCTTACCTGCCGTGGGAAACGATTGTTTGGGAGGGGACCGCCCTGCAGTTACGTCTATTATGTATGCAATGACGTCAGCGATGATGTCATGACCTATTCCATGTCGGTATGTACTGTCTGTGTTTGGGTGATGCATTCAGGTACAGTAGGAAATTGGAGACTCTGTGAAAATAACACTATGGTTAATAATACATAAAAGCTGGTAAGATGTCTCACCCCTGTAGTGAGGTTGGTGAAGGCCAGACGTGTCTCTGAAATCGATGGCTGTATTTAAAGTTATTCTGAGGCTAGACTCACAAGTCAGTCTTTAAACGCTTCGCTCAAAAGACTGAGGACTTTCCCCCAGGTTTTGTTGCTAAAACTGGATGGAAACAATTCGAGTTTAGAAAAACCTGCATTGCAGAACCAATATTTAGGGCGGGCCTTCATATTGGGGTGGTGACATGCGTTAGTCGTGTGTGCTTGTAAACACTGTAGCACCGGCAACAGCCACAGTCACCGAAGAAAACAAACACGGTCTTTTTGTTCGGAGAATCCATTTACAATGTTTTAAAAAGCTCTCTCCGTGTTACAAAGTGATTTGCTATATCTCCAGTTTGTTTCACTACGGAGGAGAATGAGGGGAGAGCATCATTTCCGGTTTGTTAGCGGCCGTTCTCGCCGCCGTTCTAGCAACTAACTTGCATTTAGAAATCCCCAGATGATTGGTAGGCGGCGAGATCTCCGATCGTCTGGTATCGCAAGATTATTCTGAGGCAGCTGAGGGGGGAAGGTCAGGCAGTGCAGATGCCAGTGCACGTACTGTATAAATAATTGTCCACCTGTGGGACCTTCAAATCGCCTTCAGCCTCCTACTTCACTAAAGGCCCTCAAGCTACAGCTACAGTATCCTACAAGTGGTGGCAGCGGGAACTCCAAGCCAGTAGGGGAGGTGAGGATCATGACCAGAGGCAAAAAGGCAACAGGTACGATGGACGATGGAAGTCCAAGAACAGTAGATATCAGTTATCGAACGCCGATACTGACATTTTTGGATTAAAGTCTGCCGGTACATTTAGTAGCTTTGAATTAGACCCCCCAAAAAACTTAATTGAAAAATAATAAAATACATTGATGTATGTACTGTACTGTACTTGTTTGGAATCCGATCAAAATTAATTGAGGTCAAATTCCACAATAAATATTTGATCAAACAAGCTACATCATGTCCGTCGTATCAGAGGTGGACGACGCAGACAATCTTTTTTAATAAAATACCAATATATTGTCTGACCTTGGTGGCAGTATTTTGATCTTTTCCTTGACTGTGTATGTGGGACAGAGGCAACATTGTGAAATGTACTGTATTATTTACTACACAGTGAAAGCAGGAAGAGATGGAGGACAGATAGAGGAGAGCTTGGGATATTTTGGGACCCTTCTTTCATGTCATTATTGCTGTCATTTCTTTGGTTAGGCATTCATTAGGCTTGTCCAGCCACTGCCCTGAACTCTTCCACAGTGGCAGTTAATATGTAATGTGATTTCCACTGTGTGAATATGATTACGCCGTGTGACAGACAGCGGAGGGCAGGATGCAAGGGCAGGTGGAGACAAACAGGGAGGAGGTCACGCATAATGAGGAGGAGGACTGGCCTCCTGTCTTGCTGGAGACACCATCGATGCTGACGGGAAACGAGATTTCGGCTGTTCAGACAAAACACCGCCGATGGCACAAAAAGACGTCACGGTGTTATGAGAGGAAAAAATGAACTGGATACACCTACAGCAGATGTCTGGATTTTGAGCATTGCTGACATATCGGAGGAGCTACTGTACGTCTTGGGTAACGTGAGGAGCAGCATGCTGGTTTGATGGCCTCTGGGAGAACAGGTGCAAAACAAGAGAAACAAGTTTGTGGTCCCCCTCGATGAAAATGGGGCTTATCTCTGTGCGTTTGTTCACCCATGATACCTCAGACCCAGTGTTAATTTCGTTAACTATAAAAAACAAACTATGACGAAAAATGTTCCTTGAAGACCTTTTTTCCACGACTAAGATGAGACGTTGAGCTAAAAATAGAACTTTGATAATAAAAACTATGACGAAATGTATGTTTTGTTTTCGTTATCAAGACGAGACTAAAATGTTAGTGGTGACTATCGGACATTGAAAATGCAGTATATTTTCCCCCAGTTGTGTGTCTAGACAGTCTGTCAAAAGCAATGCAGCCCTGTGATTGGTTGAATTGGTGGAGAGGTCATGCGCAGATTGTCTCAGTCCTGACAGTTCTACTGCATAAAGTTGGTGGTTTGTGGGTCAGGTCGTTGCTTTACGAATTTCAACACTTGATACTGTCACCTTGATTCCAATTTCTGATTCCTGTATTAACCTAATGAATTAGTTTAAAAGTTGACATGGATGTAATGACTTTTCGTCGACTAAAACTGGACGAAAACGTTTTGAGTTGTCGTCGACTAAAACTGGACTAAAACTATGAAGGATAAAAATGACTAAAATGTGACTAAAACTATTAAGCCTTTTCGTCTAAAGACTAAATCTAAAATAGCTGCCAAAATTAACGCTGATGCAAGGTGTAAATGCACACGTGAATGTGATCACATCGCATTATGTTTGGATCTCACTGTGCTAGTTAGTGGGAAAGTCTCCGCCCACGTAGAAACCTCATCACGGAGCCTCCTACTAAACAGTCATAGACCCACCCACTCACCTGCTTTACCTGATGTGCGTGAAAAATAAGATTAATTCACAATGTAGACAGAACGCGACTGGGAGAACACATGTAATTGCAATGGCGTTATCAGATTCTTCATAATCCAGGTAGCGTATCCAACTGCAGAGGTGTAAATAAGATCTTCTATAAAACAATCACAGGAACAGATGTATCAGTTGTGTTTCTATACTCATTCAAATAAATGATGCAGTGGCCATTACAGTTGGAGTCAAATTAGAAAGAGAAATAATAATGGTAAAGTAGAAAATGGGCTACAGGATATAACTCATTTAGTCAAACACAGCTTATTGATCGACTGTCAAAAGGTTGTGATCTACTGTCTGTGTTTTATTGTTGTAGGGTCCACAGTGTGGTGACTGTGCTCATCTTTCACAGGACCAACAACTGCTTAACGCAGACACACAGAGCCTTGCTGTAAGGTAGGAGCTCTCATTCTTCTACGTGGAGTGGCATTTCATGTTGTGTTGCTTTCAAGGAATATCTGTGTATCGTGTAAGAGATGTTCACCTGCCCACAGACCTAAAGAGGGACTGTTTCAAGCACAGACATCACGGTATATCAGCGAGTTTGAAGAAATCAGTAGACTTGGAAAAGGATCATACGGCAAAGTTTTCAAGGTGTGTCACTCACTGTGCCATTCTTTAACACATTCCTTAACGAGGACGAGAGTTTAATGGACCGATACCACTGTGTGTCGTTTTCATTCTGTAGGTTAGAAACAAGCTGGACGGCCAGAATTACGCCGTGAAGAAAATACTCATCAAGAACTTGTCGAGGGATGACTGCATGAAGGTGGGCTACTGGGAAATCACCTTGATGATCCAGTTAGAGGCAGAATACTACCTACTAAAAGCATGTTTTGTCTCTGATTGTGCTCCAGGTCCTCAGGGAGGTCAAAGTGTTGTCCAGCCTGCAGCATATAAACATCGTGGGCTACCACACTGCTTGGATGGAGCATGTCCAACCCGTAGCATGTGAGTTTCCTCCTGCTGCCCTTTGGAAGATTTGGAAGTTATTGTTCACTGCGCACATAATTAGACAAGCTCCTCAATTGCAGACCCCAATTCTCTCCTGCCGGCACTGGAATCACCTGCGCAGCAAGATAGGTAAGAAGATATTTATCCTGAGTCATCAGTGGTGGAAGAAGTATTCAAATCTTTGACTTAAGTAAAAGTAGCAGTACCACAGTGTAAAAATACTTTGTCACAAGTAAAAGTCCTGCATTCAAAATCTGACTTAAGTCAAAGTACAAAAGTATTGGCATCAGAATATACTTAAAGTAGCAAAAGTAAAAGTAGTCATAATGCAGAATGGCCCATTTCAGAATCATATATATCATGTTATTGGACTATAATTATTGATGCATTAATGTGTTCATCACTTTAATGTTGAAGCTGGTAAAGATGGCGCTAATTTTGATTACTTTATATACTGCTGAGAGCTTAACCTATACAATATATATCATCATTTATTAGTTGATTTATAAAGTAACTAGTAACTAAAGCTGTCAAATAAATGTGGAGTAAAAAGTACAATATTTCCCTCTGACATGTAGTGGAGTAGAAGTATAAAGTAGCATGAAATGGAAATACTCAAATACCTCCAAATTGTACTTAAGTACAGTACTTGAGTAAATGTACTTAGTTACATTCCACCACTGTGAGTCATTTACATGCAATAACATTCATGATTTTGTTCCAGACAGTTCTAGATCTGTCTCTGTCTCTGTCTTCGTAGCACTGATGAAAGTCCTGACAGCAGCAGCGGCGGCTCCTCAATAGTCTTTCAAAGCACCAGCCACGGAAAGTCAGATGCTGCTTCAAGTGCCCAAGGACTTCCAGAAGAAACTCACCCCGTCAAAGCCTTAGTCCCCAGCCAGGACACGGGACAGGTGGTGTGTCCCAAGACGATACGCCGCATCCCAGAGAACTACGTCCCGTGTGTTTTTCTGGGTCAGCGGAGCCCCGCGATGAACTCCACGTGTCCCAATGTGAGTTGGGACTGCTCGGCACTGCTGGAGGAGGAGTCCAGCAGGGGAAACCTGGAGCTGAACAACAACTCCTGCATCGGCGTGGAGAGTCAGCAATGGGCTGACAGACACACAGCAAAGCCTACGAAAGAGGTAGGGGGGCCAGGATGGAGGCGCGTGTGGAAAAGGGGGAGGAAAAACACTAGACAAATAAAGATGCAAAGATGAAGGCTGCCTGCTGATCAGTGGAACGCTGCCTAACCAAGCGTGTGTCCAGTTGCAATACGCCGCCTAGTGTGCATGGATATATAACCACAATTACTCAAATACTAAGTCAAGTTCACAAAGTAAATAGTAAAGTAAACAGTGTTCTTTTGGTCTTATAAGCATTTTCCCTCTCCATTATTTTGGAGAACGTAAACGATTCTGATATTGTTCAGCTGAACTCAAAAAGACGAAGCTTCCACTTTGTTTATTTTGTCTGTTAATTTTCTGGAAAAAGCAAAAGTACAGGCCTATTTCAGGGAAAATATCAGTAAAACAGAGTACTGAGTACTGACAGAGTACTGAACATCAGGGTTCAAAAGATTTTTAAAGGCCAGTAGCAATATCTTTTGATTGAAGCTGTCAATAGCCCTTTTTTTGCCGATATTCAATATTTAAAAAAAAAAAATTGGGACATTTTTCATGCCAAGAAAGTATTTGGTGTTTAACCCCAGAATGTCTCTATTGGATGATGATAATATTAATAATCAGAATTTTTATCATTATCATAATAAAACACATTCATGCTTGTGTGGAATCTTCTCAAAATGTTGCTTTCAGGTTAAGTTCTTCCCCATAGACAACCAGTGTTGATCAATTATACAATAGATATTAACCGAACTGCATCATCTTCTTAATATTGATGGTGGACTGACCAATATTTTTTATTAAACAGTATCGGCCCAATAGACCAAGAAACTGAAACATTTGTCGAACACAACTGGACATTTTATTCAAGTACTCATCAGTTACATTTTGCAATGAAAAGTAAAGTTGGAATAATGAGTCATTAACCCAGTAAAAGAGTTCGTAGTATTTCCAAGTGCTTTGTTATTTCATCAAGACAAAATTGCCCCAACCCCATATTCACTTATGACTCATTTTGGCATCGTCTTTTATCACAACAATAATACTACAGTAGTATTGGAGGTTACACCCAGAACAACTGTGTTTTACTGTAAATTTCACACCTTGCTGTCAAATATCTGATTTCTGCTACTACTAAATACTAGTAAAATTACACAAAAAGTAGGGCACATAAAACAATCAAAAATAAGAGAGCTGCAGTGAAAGGGTCATTGGTCATTGTTCTGCTGTGTCTGTAGGTACAGTTCCACCTGATGCTCTACATCCAGATGCAGCTGTGTGAACGCTCGCTGAAGGACTGGATCTCTGAGAGGAACACTGCCGCCACAGAGGAAAACGGCTCCAGATGTAATTATTCTCTTACTGTTATCACTAACACACAAATCAATAAAGCAAATCAAAAATCTGGATAGTAAATGCGCACATTTGTGTTTTCAGGTCCTTACGGGTGTGTGGATAAGGAACACACACTCAACCTCCTGAGAAAAATACTTGAAGGAGTGGAATACATCCACTCCATGGGAATCATACACAGAGACTTGAAGGTAATGTGCTTAGCAGTTGAGGTAGATTTTATTTGATTGGGTAAAGCAAATTTTCAGATATTTCATCTTTAGTGAGGTAGGTCGCATTTGACTGTTTAGGCGCCTGTATTCCCGTTTCAGTTCAGCATGACAGACTGATCCCAAGCAAGTGAACTGTCAGACAAGTTGTTAACGGAATCAAATTCTCCGTCTGTCACAAAGGAGATGTTGTGTGTATTCTCCCAGTGGTTGAAGACAAAGTGATATAGCTTCTCAGGCAGGATTTCCTTCAACTCTCCTCTCCCTCTGCCATGTTTTAAATAGATTTGAATCTTACACATGTCCTGAAGCCTCCGAGGCTGCTGTGTCAGCTTCAGCAGCTGGTCTCTCTGCTTGAAGAAACACGGTAGCATCAAGGTCGAGGGCAGGCGGCCATGTTGGGTGTAGATGGTGAGCGGGGAGGTCAGGGTCAAAAGTTTCACCAGCAGAGAGCTGTTGCACACATTGGGTATGTGGTTGAGGAACAGGAACAGGCAGTTCTCTCCTGCTGTGGTCAGCTTGTTGATGTCTGCTCCGTACCCCAGCAGCAGGTCCACCAGCACCTCCTGGCCCAAGCTGCAGGCCTCCTGCAAAGGCGTCTTGCCGGCCTTGTTCACTGCGTCGGGCTCGGCTCCGTGCTGCAGCAGCTCAGAGATGCAGCTGATGTCGTCTCCCAGGGGTTTAGGGGTTTTCATAGCCGCTCTGAAAACAGCCAGGTGCAGAGCAGTGTTCCAAGACTGCTTCACCCCCTTTAAAACATTCAACAGTGTAGATTCATGTCATATAATGCAGGCATACAATTTAAAACATTGTTTTGACAAAAAGTCACCAGGACAGAAAGTTCAACAAATGATGTGAATGATTGCCCCCTTATTGGACCGAGCCCATAGATCATCTTGCTCCAAGCCTAAAGATGGAGAAAGACCGCGAGACATCAATCAGCTTAAGTATCTATTTTTTCCCATGTTTTTCATGCTGCATCCATTCATTCAATTTCAATGGTAGACAGTCTCATACAACTCTAAGTAAAGTACAGCATATATTGGTCCAGAACTAAGTTGAATAAGATTGAACCCAACCCTGATGGAGCTTGTGTCCGGTGTGACACTCTCTTTTATCTTTTTGGTCGTGTTCCACGTCAACTTGAGGAACATTTAAATGTTTCTCTGGGTTTTGTCATACCACCATCTCTACTCACAGCTATTTTTGGTTCACTGTGGGATACTGGAGCCTGGAAACAGTTGGTGGCATTGTAGCACATGCTAATCTACTGTACTAGCCACAGAGCTCGTTTTACCAAATGGGAAATTGGAGACTGTGCCTGCCTACAGACTCTGGATCAGATAATTGCTTTGTTCACTCACATGTGGAAAGGTGAAGCTAAAAACTGGCGGCAGACTTGTTGGGGCGCAATTCCTTGAACAATCTAAAATATAGGAGTTTGTTTGTGTAACTACTGTAAACCAGCACTGCTGCGGACTCCTGCTGAACTTGTTGGCTAGGTAGCAGGATTTCTTTCTCCTGTAGAACCACGTATCAGGAAGATCAACCAAAGAAAATAAGCCTGCTATAAAATACTTTACATGGCCAAAAGTATGCAGACACCCCTTCTAATTAGTGGATTCAGCTATTTCAGCCACACCCATATGAATTCAAGCACGTACTCATGCGATCTCGATAGACAAGCATTCCCAGTAGAATGGGCCATACTGACGAGCTCAGTGACTTTGAACGTGGCACTGTCATAAGATGCCTTTCAACAAGTCAGTTCGTCAAACCTCTGCCCCACTACAGCTGCCCCGGTCCACTTAAAGTGCTGTTATTACCTCTGGCCGAGGACGAAGTCCGGGGTGAGAGGTAATGTTTTCGGTAGCATCCATTCGTTCATCTGTGTACAAGATTAAACAAAAACTACCAGACCGATTTTCATGAAACTCGGCGGAAGGGTGTAGTATCAGACATCGACGACCCTGGGAAATTTTTGGGCGGATCCGAATCATGGGGCGCCGCGTAGGGCGCCACATACACAGGAAGTGAGGTCTAATTGCTTAATGCATCATCCCTTTGACATTCTACTTAATATGTATGTTCCCTAAGAGCCAATGGGCATAATGTAACATGGCCACCACTCAAGGTCAACACAATGCCATGTAAACAGGAAGTGAGGTCTAACAGGCTCCACATAAACAGGAAGTGTGGTGTAATTGCTTAATGCATCATCCCTTTGTCATTCTACTTAATATGTATGTTCCCTGAGGGTGAATGGGCACAATTTAACATGGCCGCCACTCAAGGTCAACACAACACCGCTTAAACAGGAAGTGAGGTCTAATTGCTTAACACATCATCCCTTTGACATTCTACTTAATATGCTCCCTAAGGGTCACTGGGCACAATTTAACATGGCTGCCACCCAATGTCAATGCAACGCCACGTGAACAGGAAGTGAGGTGTAACAGCTTAACGCAGCATCCCATTTTCATGATACCTGCTGGATAGGGGCAGCTTGGCCCAAGGAAGAGCTACTGTATTACATTTTGGAGTGGATCTGAATCTGAATCGCATAAACAGGCGACATGCATCCTGGGCGGAGGTCTGTGCTCTATGAACACCCTTGAAAAAGCCATTATACCATTATATTTCTCTGCACTCTACACCTTTGCTTCTCTTTCTTCTCAGCATTGAGTGTTAGTAGAATATTGAATGCTGAAGCTGAATGTTATCTTTGGACTTCTAAGGTATTTAACATTCGTCAAACATTTTTTTTTTTTTTGAACGACAGAACACGTCAAAGTATCTTTTCAACCTGAAAAAAATCAGCCTCTCAGTTATCGATTACATTGAAATAATAGATTTTTCTAAAGCAAATGGAGAGCGCTTTGAGGAGGGCCTTATAAAAAATTATCTGTTCTCCGACATGACTATCACACTGCGCATCTATGCATATTTAATGGCTGTATCAGGGATATTCATGTTGCTATATGTCACATGCAAGATTTGATTATGATAAGGAAATATTTCTCAGGATCTGACAAGAGGTCGAGTGCATTGGAGTTTCCTTTAAAGAATTAAAAAAAAACATTCACAAAGCCTCTAAATGGGAATACTTATTTGATCAAAAGGTCAGTTCATATTCAAATGAGCTCATTATGAAGTCTCAGTCACGTACAGCCTTTCCATACCCTAGATCACAATAGGCGAATGCTAAAATTGGGATGTAAATCTCATTGGAGTGTATTCGAGAACATAATATTCTTCCATTTCTCTTCTTAGAAATGGTGCAGAAATCATGCTCGGAGAAGCACCCTGGGACAGCCTCATCATGTAAATCGCTGAGTGTTTTTAGTATGTACATATTTTAACATGTTAACCTAACTGACAGACCAAACATAATGCTGACAAGGCATTCTCCCCTCGGTGCACCACAGAGACCAAGCTTGATAGCATGCCTGTCTTGTTCTGTCAACAACAAAAGATAAATTATATAATTATATAATTCATTAATATTCGGGAGAGACCTTGTCAATTGCACACAACATTGTCTGAACGTTTACAAATCTGAATGTTAACCCACTGTCTCTTGTGTATTTCACATACTTTCAATGCTGCAACGTACTGAATGAATTCCCCAATTAACACAAAGTTATATGACTCTGAACTCTAAAACTGTGAAAAAAACTTTTAAGATTTCTCTTTGATATGGCTTTCTGATCATGTTGGTTCTCCCAGGGGAGCCAAAGTATTTTCTGGCAATGCGTTTATTCCAGTATTTTTTTGGAAAGTGTTCCATCTGCAACGGTTGTCAGGTAACTGTGCCGACACATCTGTGGCTGGTTTGGGAGCAGTGCAGCTGTGACCTCTGGTTTGATGTGTAAAAAGAAAACATCTAATATGGCATTCACCATCTGCAGACCAGTGGGGAGAGAGTGAGTGTGTGGAAGAGAGAGAGAGAGAGAGAGAGAGAGAGAGAGAGAGAGAGAGAGAGAGAGAAGCAGGCATTTAGTCATTTGTCCCCCCTGTCATTGGGAGCGAAAACACTGTATTTGTTTTGCA
>CABFOS010138396.1:0-12088 GCA_900660315.1 Diretmoides pauciradiatus | reverse complement strand
TTTTTTTTGTATGTAGTATGGTGGAAGTGCCAATAGTTAGTAAGATAAGCGCATCACATTCCCATACCAGGGACAAAAAGAGGAAGAGTCAAGTTAGTGAAAAGTAAGGTAAGTGCATCAGTGCAAAGAAGTATATTCAGGGGCCTTTCGATAAGTGCATCAAGTGTCATGACGGTCATGGCAAGCTCTCTTTTGCATCCAGAATGAATAATCAATCAATCAATCAAATTTTATTTGTATAGCCCTTAATCACCATTACAGTCTCAAAGGGCTTCACAATGCCCAAAGTTTGACACAACACCCCCCAACCTTACTCAGGAAAGGACAAGGAAAAACTCCCACAAAACAAAGTGGAAGAAACCTTGGGAGGGACGACTAAGCGAGGGATCCCCCTACCAGGACGGCTGGGCGGGCAATAGATGCCGAGTTTGGGCAGCCGTACACAGAGTTCATACACAGTTTATTTGGGTGGGATATCAAGAACTGATGTGGGGCTTCATAGCAAGCAGTTCAGTAGGCGTCATCTCGGGAGTGGGGAGTGGACCACGTAGACACCAACACTGCCGGGCTGGATCCTGAGGTTGGGGGACCACGTAGACACCAACACTGCCAGGCTGGATCTTGAAGACATTGGATATGTCCACACATACGTGCAGACTCATCCATGCATTCACACTCACACAGAAAGAGGAACAGCATCTGTTTAATGAGTGTGTGTGACACCACAATCTATTTACAGCCTCTAATACCACGACGCCACACCCATTCACAAAACACTAGGCCAGAAATAAAATACACCAATTCTCTTCAGTATCAATTACAGTTGGCTTACTCTTACGGTTGCATTCTGCCTTGACCAGGACACAAATCCCAGCAAGCAGGACAGTTATGGTGATGAGCAGCGTTGAGGCTGTCCACTGAGGTCAGGTAGGCGCCGGTCTGCTGAGCACAGCCCTGACAGATGGTTTCCTTATAGTCCTCGACATGCAGGCGACGAACATACTGGATCTTGCTGAAAACACGTTGCAGCTCACAGTCACAGGTCCAGGGGTCGGAGGACATCTGTAGGTGGGTGCTGGTGGTGTGGAGGTTCAGGAAGGTCGTGAACTTGAGGTTCTCCAGACGATTTCCCCGGAGCCCCAGCAGAGTCAGACTCCGTAAAGGAGCCAGAGCCAGCGAGATGTTGTTGTGGCTGAGAAGCAGCACCTGTAGTCTTTGCAGGCCATCCATGAGCACATCCAGCTTGAGGACGCACAGGTGAGAGAGACTACTGGAAACCCTCTCCTCCATCGGTTAGATGTGGTCGTAACTGAGGTCCATCTTCCTGAGGTTTTCAGAATGGTCCAGTGAAGGGGAGTTGAGCTGTTGTGGTTTAGCCGGAGGGAGGACAGACTGACAGAAGTCCTGAGGGAGCAGCGCAGCCGGTTCAAACTCAGGTCCAACCTCTCCACAAAATGCAGTGATGACAGTGACTGAAATTATTCTGTCAATATAACAATAAAAACTTTGAGATCATTTGGAAAATACAGAAATATCCAATAGTATTTGTTCTTTTCAGAGGTTAGAGATTACAGACATATATCACCATAAGTACAACTAGCAAAGAGTTGTCTAATGTGTGAGTGTGTGTAATATAAAATACACATTGCCTATTCTTGTACCTGTGGCTGCAGCGCCTGGATGCTGTTGTTGGACAGTGAGAGGATCCTGAGTGGCCAAAGCCCAATAAAGGAGCTGCTGCGTACCACTATCAGCTCGTTCCAGGTGCAGAAGCCAGGTGCCATGGGGGACAGTGTGAGGGACTGTGAGGGACATGCGTCAGCTCACGGGACTGACCGTCCACCAGGTCAGAGGATTGGTAGCACTGGTTGGGACGCAGCTTAACGCCCATCACTGTGCTGAAGAGAAGAGACAGCACCACAGCGGAGGAGCTGGAAGGTCTTTGTTCAGGTCAAAGTGTGGTCACTCCCGGCAGAAGGCGTGGTAGTGTCTACAAGTTGAATCCAAAGGCTATTATTCATTTCCCCCTCAGAGTAATGCACTGTATATACAGAAACTAACAGAGCTGTTTCGAGAGAATAATGTTGATGTCAATTCAGTAAACGCTCTGACTAGACATTGAATATTCCTGATTAGAGGGATTATGGGCTTAAACAGATAGACACAACATATCCGGAGAACAAAGCTGCTCTATTTTGGACCCGTTCCCAAAATATGGATTTGCATCTTCTACTGCATCATATAAAGTCATTATTCCTGAAATCAGAAGCACTTTCTCTGGATCATATACAGATTATACACACTCATCATTGGAGAAAAGATGGGACTTCAATTACTGTTTTTGAGTTACTAAGGGACTTTTCCTCCCCATGTTGGTAAAAATGACATAAATTGCTGCCCACTGTTTTAGAGTAGTAACATGTCAGAGTTTAACCCAATGCAATGAATCTGACCACAAAAACAATGTGAGCAGTGTTATACTGTACTTAATACCACAATATACATCTTGAATTCCAGTAGAGTGGACTACAGCACAGCATGGGTACATATACTATGTAAAATCCACAAAATGAGGATGATCTTTGTACCACTGTGGATCATTGGCCAAAACTAATCACTGGTTCCATATAATCTCACCACTGTCTGAGTAACAGTGATAATCTGAGGGAGTAAAACAAAACTACACATACCTACCTGAGATTCAGCGGTTCATCTCCACCTCCAGGGGTCTAGAAATGTTCTTCTGGAAGTATTGTCCACAGGTGAATCAGTTGGATTAGCAGCACAATTAAGCACTTAACTGTGTAAATTACTACCACCAAATATGAATAAAGGTAAAACCGGCTGACTCACTGTCAAAGTGCTCGTAGGACAGTAGTGAATGTTGTCAAGCAGCTTTGAAGAAACAATAGGTGTTGTACATTTAAATAGTAACCTGATCATTAATGAATAACTGAATTGAGGACTCTATAGTAGATAATGATGGTTACTAGAGAACAGACGTGGAATTACTCTATGAATGAATCATTAGGGAATGATTCGTTCATAAGTGAATGAGTCGTTCCTGATTAACTACAGTATGAAACATCCACTGAGCGGCACATAGTAACGACTCATTCCTGATGAATTACGTGATTTACTCACTCTTTGTGTACTGTATTGTAAAGTGTTACCCAAATAAGGCGACGTGACCCTAAGAGGACTCTTGAGAATCTCCCATACAAGTCTCATCTTCACAAACATACCGGAGCGATGGTACTGAGTGGACAGTTTTTGAATGGGAACTGTGATGACCATGAACTGACTTTATCAACTTTAGCAAGAAAACAAACCACATAAATGCAAAACAACCATCAAATAAAGGACTATATATCCTTTGAACTGCCCAAAATAACTCCCATAGGCAAATAATGATCCATTAGAAGATCCTCTGTATGGTGCATTCATATATCATTCAATACCCAAAAACACTGCTGCATTAAATCATTCATGAGCCCTTCACAAAGTGGTTAAAATTACAGTATTACAGTCAGAATTTTTGTTACTTTTATTTTAGAAAATGTCCTTTTAAAGTGTGGCGTTTCAAGTCACATTTTGTTTAAAATACAGAAAATACAGACACTTGTAGAACATGATACAGCAAAAAGGAAACAATGACAGAAAATAAAGCTAACAAAGCCTTTCTGACTGCTCTAGTTTTCTCTTTTTGAAGAAATGGAATTGAAGGCAAAGGAAGGAGGGCGGAAAAGAAAAGGCTATAGAGGAGAGGAGGAGTGGGGGCAGAATGAGACAAGTTAGTTAAGGAAACTATGGTTGCTTTATGGTTCATGTTTAAATTATTCTTTATAAAGTCTAATTTAAGATTTAATCTTTCCTCTTTCTTTTTTGTCTTTTTCATTTAATGGTATTTGATCTTGCGGACCCGGGGCCCTCAGCGCTCCTCCGTGTGGTCTCAGACTGAGGGCAGGAATGCCGACCTCGTCTGGCAGTGGGAACAAAACTGCCCGCGTCGCCTTTCCCGGGCCGACCCGCACCGCCAACTCAAGAAGATAAAGTGGAGTCCTTCTGTGTTTGCTGTGCTTGTGAACGTTGCATGGACTTCTGACTTTCCACGTCTCTAAAATGTTTCTCAACCTGCGGAGGTAAAACAACACATTTATGAATAAGACAGAAAAAAAAACACCCTTAGTGTGAAAATATGACATTATGTGGGGGCGTTATTCATTAATAGGAGTAGCAAACTATTTTGTACTTACTATTTTGCGTACATGACTTAAAGCGCTTCCCTCTTTGCCTTTGCAGTTCTCAACCTGGTAAGGCGGCGAGATTACAACGTCATCCATCACAATAATGTTCTTCTCCTGCCATTTACAGTCTTTGATGCTGCAAAGAAGATAAGTCAGCATCATGAGGTTGGACCGGACACGAGTGTTTGATCTACAAGCTAACAAGCTAATGCATCAGAACGGATCTGAGACTGGTTTCTCGTACTGCCTCACACATCTCCACTTTCTTCACTGTGTAGGTGTCCTACTCATTTCTGTCAAACAGACCCATGACCACGGAGCATTTCTAAGTTTATATCATGACATTCTTATGGTGAATAACAGATTTGAACGTTACAGGCTTTGTGTTGACATGTTATGCTGACTGTCACTTGAGACTTAATCAATCAGGACATTTATTATCAGAAGTAGATCAACCGTCAGCCGGTTTGACACAGACCACTCAGCTCATTGGGGATTAAAAAAATCCTAAATTCTTTGGGTGTCTGAATCTGACCCATGAAACCCACTGCTGTGTGAAGAAAAACGGTTATAACGCCCATTCTCATTAAAAAAGAAAGAATCATGACCATTTGTTAACATTGCATCTGACCCCCCAAAAAACAGGGACGCACCCATTCTGGTGTCTGATATCGAGCTGATAACAGACTCAAATGGGGCATCGGGTATCGGAGCCTTTAGTCAAAATAAAATACGATACCACGAGACACATCGGATCTCACAATTCAAAGTGTCTTCTGCATTTTTCACAGAGAATTTAAATCACTAATGGGGGAAATCTATTTCAAACACAACTTAACCCAAAGTCACATCCACCCAAACAAATGGTCTAAATCTGCATTGTTCTGTACAGGAAATGGATCAGATTGGCACTCGGAGTAAACAGTGAAGACGCGGTAACAATGGACCCTTGTACAGGGAGTTTGGATGTCCGCGTCCCTCCATAAGTAAATTCTTCTCAGACAAAACATGTCGGCTGACTGACAATGTCTCCAAGTCTCAGTCTTAAAACTGTGTGGTTTTCTAGTGAGAGTGGTCAACCTCTCATCCTACTGAAACAAAGCATAGTTTGCAAAGCCGCACAAGACTCATTCTCATTCAACATGTACACCACCATTCCATTTACCCCCCAACAACATGGGTTTGTTTCTGCACTCTACTGCCAACAGAGACAATTTGCCAGATGAGCAGAGGTGCACCAACTGGCAAACGAAGCCGTTCCGACACAGATACTTTAACGACATGATCGCAATTAAACACTTTACAAGCTCAAGTAAAAAAGGTCTGCAGGGAGACACTTCCTGAGACGGACTTAGGTCTCTGACAGCGCCGAGTAGAGGAGACGCTTAAGAGCTGTGTCAATCCCCAAACACACAACAATACCAGAAATATGTTATGTTGGTATAAATATGTTTATAAGTTTGTAGGTAAAGCAGACTAACGTGGAAATGACGAAACGCTGCTGTTTGCGTTCACATTCAAGAAGCCAAATCCCCATTTTATGTAGTCTATTTTCTATTTTATTGGTGGATCGTTGCACAATGTTGCCGATCTCCTTAATGAAGTACTCTGTAGTTTTATCGATTCTGACAATTTGCTGTCGGTGCACATCTACAGAGCGGTTGATCTTGACTGCTCAACACTCTGAGTTTGGGGTCGATCTCCCAAACCGATCGGCCCGGTGTGGATCAGTGGATAAACAGAGTGTGTGCTTACGTTTTGTGAATAGTCTGGAATAGCTGCTGGCCCTCCACAGAAACCCCAGCACTGATTGCATAGGCTTGGGACAGCTTGTCTTCCTTTTCCGTCCGTGCTCGATTGGCAAGCTGCGAAGAGGAGAAGGAGAAGCGTCACTCTTTACATCAAACATTTTCATTAGCTGGCAGAACTATTGTGGTCAGACTCAAGGATCAGAAATGATTGAATGATGTTAATTGGACATCACCCATTCTCTTAGTTGTACACGAGTTACAGAGCAATATATGAGCTGTGAGTTGCATGTGTTTTCAATGTCAAGACTATCCGGTTAGATTAATATTCCCCGTTCCCTTGAAGATTCATCGATGGATACGCGAACCACCGACACACGTCAAGGATGGAAAGCCGATGAAGGACGTACCTTGCTAACATTCAGTGATGCTAGTGGAGGCGGAGTCTCAGTGCGGTCATTTATTATGTCCACTTCAGAAACATAGGCTAAGTTGATCAGGATGACGTCATTGAGGTTTGGCTTTCCGCTGGAGGAAGCACATTCTTTGGAGGAACTCAGGTTAAGGTACACCAACATCACAGCATCAAACATCACAGATTCACAGCACATTCAAAAGAAAACAGCCCAATGATCAACCTTAAACTGTTCACTGTTTAATCCGCCCGTGCAGAGTGGTCTATGTTGTAGAGAACACTGCCTGACTGACAATGAGAAGTAGTGCCAGTCACAGAACGCTGCAACTACTATCAAGGGCAATGCTGCCACCTATAGTAACCACGACCACTAGATCCATAAAACCCTATGACAGTTTCCTATTATTTATAGATAGATAGAGAGATAGAGAGATAGAGAGATAGATAGATGTTTCTTTTATAACTTGGCTTGGAATTACTAGTGGTTAATTATTACACTGGCAGCCTTTTCCACTTTCCAACGAACTGTCCAAACCCCAATGAAATATGTGTCTGACTCTGTACACATGAGTATTATGCTAAGAATACCCAAGCACTCATCTCATGAAATCCTGACTGGTTTTTAATGAAGTTACTGACATATGTGACCCAAGTTAGCTACGGTCTTTATCCCGAGGAGGGAAATGAGGGTGACAGCAGAATCCATATTTAAAACACAAAATATGTACACACGTAGCAAAAAAAAGAAAAATGATATACTAAAAGCCCTTCAGGTGCTGACTGGAGGAGAACCAACCAACTCAGGGTTTCACTTTAAAAGCTATAGGTGCTTAAAAGACCATTTAAGTTTTAACTAATTGTAGAATCTAACCAGCCAGAATGAAACAGACAAAACGCTTAGTGCGTATATTGTGCTTTTGTAGGCGCCTGTCTCCTGCTGTACCAACATAGGCACTCGTATAGAGAGTGCTGTCCTCCATTATCTGTCTGCTTTTCCTGGTCAGTGGTGTAGTATAAAAGGCTTTCCTCTGATTTTTGACAAACACTATGTTGCTGCCACATTGGACTGCTCCTCTCAAACCTGTGTTGGTCTTAACTACGCATAGATCCAAAAAGACAGAAAATGTGAGATCAACTTTTGCACAGTCGCCTAACACAACAGTGACAGCCAAGACCACATTTTTTTCCTGAGAAACTGAAACCAATCGTGCATCTTACTTCACTTTCAATGCCAAAGTACAGATCAACTTGGAAATACCTCTGATCTCACTCACATTTTGGGCAGTGTACCAAAAGACTGTCTATGCACTACAAAAGAAAGCTTCATAGAAATATTCAGCTATGGCACTGCCTGCATGAGGACTATATTACATCTATATTCAGGTCTGTCTTCCTTCAAAAGAAAAACTGTCAGAAGTGCCAACTATCAATAGGCCTCTATACTCCAGGAACTGCTCTATTTTCTTAACCGTGGTTGTATTTCTATTCTAAAGGGGCATAGTAGGTAATGATGTGGCCCGGCATGCCGCCTCACAGCCACCTGAGGTCCACACACACACACACACACACACACACAAACACACACACTAATAGATATCGGCATAACGTCAAAAGCTTCACCAGCTACATGAATGCTTCTGAATCTAAAGTGGCACTATTCATCGTATTACCCGACAACAACATTGCCGCCTAAGAGTCCTAAGACGGATATTTAGCGCCATGCCGGCAAACTCGGTGCAGCTAATACCGTTAAACGAGCTCGTCGCGGCAGTGTGGGGCTGAAGTGGCCATGGCAGCTAGCGACACTTAGCATGCTAGCTGGGGTAGCAGCGACCCGAGGATAGTGGCGAAATGCCTTCAAAACTAATCCACATCTGAGCTTTTATCAAGAACCCGTTGCATTTCCAGATAATGCACCGGGGAGTGCGGCAAATCGACGCGCCCCATGTCAGTGACAGCCGCTCCACGTCAGTTAGCGGCTAACTAGCAGCGGGTTGTGCTGCTGGAGACCACACAGCCATGATGCCTTACTAGGATCCGCTGCCAGATAGTGATCCATGTTGAGGTCCGGCAATACAATGTGTGGAATCAAAACACATGCACTTCCCAGCGACGATCGCGAACCCCGGGAGACATCACGGCTACACCAAACACATCTTTAACAGATGATGGGGTAGTAAATATCAAGAAAGCGGTCAGTGAAATTATTTAAAACAGACAAAGATAACCAACTCCGCTGGCACCAATTACGCCTGCGCGGATCACTATTTGACACATTTTCGGTTACCCTACAGGCCCTTGCAGCCAGGGAGGCCAACGCGTCGTCCGCACCCCGGAACCAACAAAGGATACTCAGAGTTAACATCTTGGACTGGTAGTCGAACGCGACCACTTCTCCCTGCAGACGTTGGCCCAAGCAGGTGAGGCAAGAGACATGGCTCCCGACGCTGAAATACTCCCCCGGTCCAGGAGCCGCCATCTTCTCCGCCAGGAAACCGGAGCGCCTGCCTTACGTAAAGCGACGCGATGACGTCACCAGAAGACGCTTGGGCGTGTCGAATCACGTCGCGCGCGTCATATGTTCATTCATTCCACCATGAGGATCGAGAGTCGTTTGATCGCTCTTAACACGATATACTGCACTTTTTTACACCCAGCTGTTTAAGACTGAATTTTAAGTATTTATTCATTATTATTTATTAATTATTATTCATTCATTCATCAAAGTTTTCGAATATGCCATTTATTTTCTTTTTTCTATTGTTTTTTTTCTATTGTTTTATTGTTTTGCTGCCTAATTTCCATTCTATATTATGTTGTATGTTGTAATTTGTTTTAATATTTTAATAGCAATTGGGAAGCCTTGTATTAGTTGCATATTCGAAATAAATAAATAAACTAAACTAAACTAAACTAAGTGACTAATGGGGACAACAATTTATGAAATTGGTCCAGTATTGAGCGAGCCGTTAACCGCGAACAAGCTCGGGGCAATTGTGCCCCATCAATGTACAATGTACATCCTCTAAAAACTTTTTGTTGTTGTTGTTGTTGTTGTTGTTGTTGTTGTTGTTGTTGTTGCCACTGACAGGTTCCGATTGTTGTTCTAAGTGTCTGACAGGATCCCTACAGAGAAATAAAATGTTTTTCTTTACCTTTCGCTTCATCCGGTCTGTTGTTATTGTGTTAGCATCCATTTGTAGCACAACTAGCCAACACGCATTTAGAGGACGTACATTGTACATTGACCGGGCGCAATTGCCCCAATCTTGTTCGGGGCTAACGGCTAGCTCAATACTGGACCAATTTCAAAAATTGCTGTCCCCATTAGTCACTTACACACACGGTTATGAAAAAATAGGGTCCAGGTTGCAAACCCCACGTTACCCTTTAACTTTTTCGTGGATGGCCCAGAATTCCGCAGCAATTTCCGTGATCACGGAATCGCAGAATCCTGCGGGGGATTAAGAGTGTGAAAAGTAGTAGATATTTAACAACGTCCATAGAGATGCAACAAGTAGGCGAGTGACACTTTGTCAGACATTGTCACCTGATAGTTGAGTATCAATATTGCACTATCCCAATAAAGCCTTCTGTCATATTTCAGACCAGCGTTGTTCGACACCACTGGGTCCACAGGAGGCGTCAGACGGGGAAGTGTCGACAGTGTGGGAAGGTGAGCCTCCATCCAAACCAAAGCGTTGGTTTCAATTCTTTAGCACAAGTTTCAACATTTTTCTTTCTGGGGATTCGGATCACAAGGTAACTTCATCTCCTGTTTGACCTCCAACAGGGATTCCAACAGAAGTTTTCATTCCACAGCAAAGAGATTGTTGCCATCAGCTGCTCCTGGTGCAAACAGGCAGTAAGTCTACACAAGATTCACTTCCAGGTCACTTCCTGTCTGTGTTTCAGTATCACAACAAGGTCACTTCCTGTCTGTGTGTCAGTATCACAACAAGGTCACTTCCTGTCTGTGTTTCAGTATCACAACAAGGTGGCATGCTTCATGCTGCAGCAGATAGAGGAGTGTTGCTCTCTGGGAGCTCATGCTGCCGTCATCGTCCCTCCTACCTGGATCATCAGGGTCCGCCGACCGCAGGTACAAAGACCCTGACCTAAACCTGATCCTAACTCTAATCTGAACCCTAAACCCAAATCCAACCGTACACCAACTTTTTCAGAGATTGGCTCGTTGGTCAACATATTGTTTATTTGTTATTGTTTGTCTTCCTTCCTGCAGTCATCTTTAAAATCCAGTAAAAAGAAGAAACGGACGTCGCTTAAATGTAACAAGTCCAGCAAGAAGGTAGCAGAGGTGAGAAACTGAATGAATAAATGAATGAATGAATGTCCATCAAAGACACGTTGTCCTCGGGCTGTTGAGTGGCAGGATTATCCAGGGCTCGTGCTTTAGGACCTCACTCCATCCCGGGCCGGAAAAAATAGAATTGGGGAGGAGGAAAATTAATTTTGGGACGAGAGTTGAAAGAAAAAACCCTGCTAACGTTTACAATGAACGCCGATGAAAATGAAACTGACTGCACGTTTTGTGTAGCGCACACAGTTCTTATTAAAGAATCCGCTCAAAGTCTCCGTTAAAGCAGAACCCAAACTTCCTAGCAAGTCCCTTAAGTTAAAAATAGTAATCCAATGTTGAAATACACGTTGAACTCAGACGGATGAGAGCTAGTTAACTAGGTAAACGAGGTTGCAAAGCCTTAATAATTAAGGTTAATGAATTAGGATCATGTATTGTGATAGTGGCTTGGAATAGGTTTCCCTGGAGTACCTGAGGCAGCCTGCAGCATCAGACTTACAAATGTGTCAGGTATCTACCACACCTTCAGTAGCTCCATTCTACTGGATGTTTCTACTGTGTTTCTACTGTGTCTCTCAGCTCCAAGATGGCCGCTGGAAGCCCTTCCTCGTTAAGCCCCACCCCTCCCAGCTCATGAAGCCTCTGCTGGTGTTCGTCAACCCAAAGAGTGGTGGAAACCAGGTAGCTTCTCGTTCCTGTTCACCACAGGAGGCTCCACACAACGCAGACATCAATGCAAAAGATCAATAGAACCACATGATCAGCTCAGACACTTCAGACGTTCTCCTGGTCAGACACAAAGCTGCTTGACAGTTTGACATCAACTTGCAAGTTATCTAATTATTAGCACGTTGGCTAGCTAACGTGAAATAATGTTGAAAATTAAAATGGACAAGAGAAAGTTAGCCAGAGTATGGAGAGTTTATCATCATTTCCAGGACCATGTTCACATCGATGTGCTGCCTGTGGTGGCTAAAGTTGAGACAAGTTCAAGGTAGAGCTCCCAGGGCAGTGACCCTATAATGCATTGCGTCCAAACGGTCACAGTGTGGTCACAGTTTTAAAGTAAGTTGAGGTTCTGGACTCCTTAAAGCTCCTAACACCTGATGCTTCTGTCTTCCGTCAGGGAGCCAAGATCATCCAGTCCTTCATGTGGTACTTGAACCCTCGCCAAGTGTTTGACCTGACGAAGGGCGGGCCCAAAGAGGGGTAGGAGAGCCCACACTCCCCCAGTCCTCCCAGTTCCCCCAGTCTTCCCCAGTCCCCCAGTCCTCCCTGTCTTCCCAGTCCCCCCAGTCTTCCCAGTCCTCCCAGTCTTCCCCAGTTCTCCCAGTCTTCCCCAGTCCCCCCAGTCATT
>CABFOS010138391.1:0-10226 GCA_900660315.1 Diretmoides pauciradiatus | reverse complement strand
CACTTATGATGTCTGGCTGGACCAAAGTCACGTCTATAATTTGAGAGAAAGGTGCTCGTCTACTCTGCTGCGGAATCAAAGACGTTACATCCCTTTACTTAAACTCTCTTCTGAAGGGAACCCTGCTGTCTGTCTGTCTGTCTGTCTGCCTGCCTGCCTGTCTGTCTGCCTGCCTGCTTTCCTTTCTGTCTGTCTGTTTCCTTTCTGTCTGCCTGCCTGCTTTCCTTTCTGTCTGTCTGTCTGTTTGTCTGTCTGTCTGTCTGTCTGTTTGTCTGTCTGTCTGTCTGTCTGCTGTTTCCTTTCTTTCTGTCTGTCTGTCTGTCTGTCTGTCTGTCTGTCTGTCTGTCTGTCTGTCTGTCTGCTTTCTTTCTTTCTTTACTTTCTTTCTTTCTTTCTTTCTTCCATCATTCCTTTCTTTCTTTCTTTCTTTCTTTCTTTCTTTCTTTCTTTCTTTCTTTCTTTCTTTCTTTCTTTCTTTCTTTCTTTCTTTCTTTCTTTCTTCCTTTCTTTCTTTCTGTCTGTCTGTCTTTCTTTCTTTCTTTCTTTCTTTCTTTCTTTCTCTTTTTCCTAGCGTACCCACCAGAAACCTTTCTCCATCTGGAGAGTATTCTTTCAACACAAAAGATCAGACCCAGTCACGCCAGTTGAAAAAAGTAATGGTTTGAAGCAGACATATGTGTGATGTGAGCATATATTTGAATGTGAATACATTGTGCAGCTGTGTGTGTGTGTGTGTGTGTGTGAGTGCCCTTGTCAGATCAAATATTACAAAATGATTTATCGTGCGATTACCTTGAGTCAAGTGAAAAGAATTCATCACTCACTCATGGCGTCCGTGCCATTGGTGGAGTCATGATGTCACATCGGTGGAGTGACACGGTGCTGACAGCCGATAGGTTACAGTGAACCAGAACTCCTCCACCTATTCATGTATTCGCTGCTCTTCTTGCTAAATGTCTCAACTGGGAGCAGATCTTTGAGTCTTAATTTTTAGTACACCACTGAGCCCCCTCTCTGGTTGACAAACATAATATTATGGTTTCTTGCTCAGCTGAAGTAAGACCTTAGACCTTAGTCTCTCTCATGTCGAAGCTACAAGGCGCCTCTTTGTGGCGCAGCTTCCCGGGAAAGGCCAAGTGAATACCGGCCTGTGATCTTTGGGGATGTTTAGAGTGAAAACATGGCTGGCTTGTGAGGGGCTAATCGTCCATGAGGCTTGCGGAGCTCTGCCATGACCTCACCAGCATCAACACATTAAACGGGTCATTTTTAGCACCTGTGGAAATTATTTCTCAGCTCAGCTAAATGCAAATGGAGAAAAAACATCTTCAATAAATATGTCTGTCAAGATATATCTCTGATATATCAGTGCAGGGCCAATGTTGGAACCGAGGCTCAATCGGTCTGATGACCGTCCGAGCCTCTGGATGCAACGGCCACTAGTTTTGGGTTATCATGTCTAGCCGGTCTACGATATACTTCTTCCTTGACGAAGGAAGTATATACCTACTCCTTGTCGATCTTCGGATCCGCTGGCGAGACCAGATAACCCAGACACAGTGGGAGTTGATCCCAGAATCTACTATCGTTATCAATAATAGACTCTGGGTTCCGAGATTGGTGCTATTTGAATGGAGTCTTATGAAGAGAGCTCATATTATGTCTGTTGTTTCTCCAGGAGAGCCCGAACCCTTGGACCAGCAGAAACAGCAGGTGACAGTAGATGAGGGGACCGAGCTCTTCACCTACAAGGGTAATGACGTGGAGTCCTACGTGGCCACCAGCACGCCGTCTGGTCTCTACCAGCTAGAACTGCTGTCCACAGAGAAAGACAGCAACTTCAAGGTGTACGCCACCACCACGCCAGAATCCGACCAGCCCTACCCAGAGCTGCCCTACGACCCCCGCGTAGACGTGACCGCACTGGGCCGTACCACCGTCACCCTCGCCTGGAAGCCGACGCCCACCAGCTCTCTGATGGGCCAGCCTGTCCAGTACTGTGTCGTCATCAACAAGGAGCACAACTTCAAGAGCATGTGCGCTGCTGAAGCTAAGATCAACGCAGACGATGCCTTCATGCTGGCTCCGAAGCCCGGTAGAGACTTCAGCCCGTTCGACTTTGCTCACTTTGGCTTTGTCCCGTCTGACAATGATTTTGGCAAAGACCGAGGCCTCACGAGTAACAAGATCTCTCGGGCCTACACCGCCAAGCCCAAAGCCTCAGACATTCTGAAGGTGTGTATTGGCAATAAGAACATTTTCACTGTGTCAGACCTGAAACCAGACACACAGTACTACTTTGACGTATTTGCCGTGAACTCTGCCACCAACACCAGCACGGCGTACGTGGGCACTTTCGCTCGCACTAAAGAGGAAGCTCGTCAGAAGACGGTGGAGCTGAAGGACGGCAAAGTATCCGACGTGTTCATCAAGAGAAAGGGCAGCAAGTTCCTGCGCTTTGCTCCCGTCTCCTCCCACCAGAGGGTCACTCTGTTCGTCCACACGTGTCTGGACGCCGTGCAGGTGCAGGTGAGACGCGACGGCAAGCTGCTGCTCTCCCAGAACGTGGAGGGGGTGCGGCAGTTCCAGCTGCGGGGGAAGCCAAAGGCCAAGTATCTGATCCGCTTGCGAGGCAGCAGGAAAGGGGCGTCCACTCTGAAGGTGCTCGCCACCACACGGCCCAGCAGCAAGCAGCCCTTCCCCTCGCTTCCCGAGGACACACGCATCAAGGCCTTCGACAAGCTCCGCACCTGCTCCTCCGCCACCGTGGCCTGGCTGGGCACGCAGGACCGCAACAAGTACTGCGTTTACCGGAAGGAAGTGGCCGACACGTACGGCGAGGAGCAGCGTCGTCGCGAACAGAACCAGTGCGCTGGCCCAGAGACCCGCAGGAAGTCAGAAAAGGTCCTGTGCAAGTACTTCCACAGCCCGAACCTGCAGAAGGCTGTGACTACAGAAACCATCACAGGTCTGGAGCCGGGAAAGACCTACCTGCTGGACGTTTACGTGGTCGGCCACAGCGGTCACTCAGTCAAATACCAGAGCAAACTGGTGAAAACAAGGAAATACTGCTAAATGACTCTGCAAAGAATAAATCTATTATAAATATATATATTAAATAAGTTTATTTAACTCTAAGTGATATTCTACTAAGGAGTGTATACAGACTGACTACTCACACAGCTGATGGGCCTGTGGCAGTGACTGAACTGTTTGTAGAGAGAGATATCAACCTGTATATTTATGTTTACATTTCATTGTGGCACGTCTGGGTGACCTGTAGCGAGAGGCGCCTCGTTTCCCGGCTCGGGCTCTCATCCCGCCGCCGCCGCCGGGGAGGCAGGACGTCTAAGAAGATCATTTCTCATCTCGTTTGTGTTTCTTTGTCGCTGCATGACATTCGCTTCTGTCTGCCATATTTGTTTTTTCCCCTTCAGTTTCAAATCCCATCGACCGGAGGACCAGACGTTGTATAGTTCTCTCACTGCATCCTCAGTACATGTTTTAGAAGAGATTTAAATTATTTTATACTTTTTTGCCTCTTTTTTTTGGATTGTTTTTATTGATGACGATAATTACTGTTAGGAGGAAATTCCAATTCTATGAGGAAATTGTCGTAGTTGAGACATTCCCTTGTGTATCTCAGCCAGTGTTTGCTCTAGAGCCCATCTGTAAATGTGTCCTGTGCTGGAGGTCTGTGTATTATCACTGTATCACTGTGTGTGTCACATGTACAGAGTTGTCCTGCCAATATTCATGTACATAAACACTAAATATAGAACAAGTAATCCCTGTGTCACCCTGGGTGTCATGTTCTTTTGCCAAGCAGTTAACATCACAATCAGGAAAGGCCACGCTGCATATTGTGTTTATAGATATGTTCACATAGGCATTACTTGATACTCAGAGTGATTTAACTTGATCCCAGGAATGATTTGTAACTCGCAAAAAGATTGACAGACTCTACGGATGAATTATTTGCTGGAATGATTTTCTTTAAAACAGCTCATATTCGCAGTGGTACGAGAACATATAACCTTTTTTTACACTATGTGCAATCAAGTCAGCGTCTCATGGATGTACACTCCAATTAAAGTAGTGCATCTGAGCTCATTTATGGGTTCGTTGCTTTGTCAATGTTGGAGAACCCTTTCAGCTGCAATGAAACACGTTCTGATGAAGGTTACCTAGAACCCTTCTTGCACAAGAAACGTGAAATTGAATCTAAGCTGCAAGTGTGTGTTGGCTCGTTCCAGCGCTGATCTGTTTAGCAGAGTCCCCTTGTTACCATTGATTATGATATATTGCTGTTCTGCTGTGTACTTACTGCTGTGTCACAGATGTAGAATCATGACGGGTGGTGGACCACTTTGGATTATAATCACTCAGACGTCCGAACTAATGAGGGTCTCAAATACTGAAACACCAACTTCCTTATGACAAATCTTCTTATATGATGATGATATATGATTTTTTTTCGTAATTCTTTATTTAGAGGATAGATGAGAACATAATACAGAGAAATAGTTTCAGAATGCATAACAAGTCTGACAATTGAGCAGCATAACTTGAAACCTTTCCCTTCTCATTATCCTTTTTCCCCTCTTCTTTTTAAAGAATCCCATATAATTTTCAATAACTATTACATTCTGAAGGGAGGAATGTATTACAGTAATAAAGACAAATGTTGGGAGACAGAAAATCTAGTAAATCACATAGAGACCATGCAATCTTTTCCTTAGACAGTGAATCTGTGTTCAGACTATTACAAAACAAACAATCGTATATGATTTTTTAATGGTCAGAGTCTCTCTGAAGCACAAAAACTCCTCTGAAATCATAAGATAATAAATTATTTGATGATTCATGTTTGAAACTAAAGAAAAGATGAACAGAGGTCAAACAAACAGCCAATCACCTCTTCATCAGTCTCTCTGTCTAGCTCCGAATCCTTTTGGAACCCTCATGTTTTTGAGGTGTATTTTAGAGAATCGGGTGACTTGCAATACGATTTAACCAACACACAACGTTAACCACAAATAAGCGAAGAGCAAAACCAGACATACATCAACGCACATATCCACACGTTCCAATTAAGAATAGTCTCAGGTGAATGGAAAAGCCATCTCTGTTGTGGCCAAGAAAAACAGCTGTTCCTTGTGAATCGCCATGTTTCCATCACGACCTGATTCTGAGTAGCTACACTCGGATTCATCTCCACAGCTCGCTGTCAATCAAGCGATCCTGCTCAGAGGAAATGCAGGGAGGCTCCACCTGGCTTCCATTAACCTGCCGTTGCCCTGGAATAATGTGGAGGAGCTTCCAGAGAGCCGTGGGAGTGTCACGGATAGCCCTGCAAACTGCCACTAATAAAGCTGGCCCGCAGGGACGGCTCTGGCTGCTCAGATGTTACTCAGCACTCATGAATCAGATCTGTTCCACAGTCGCTGGCTTCATTAATGAAACCAAGAATCCTCTGCTCTCTGGTCACCCAAGAGGGATGAAAAAAAAGTAAACACACTCTTTCTTCACAGCGTACACACAGTCTTCAGGAGCTCTCAATCCACCAGCGCACAGAGAAACCACTCTCCAAGAGCTAACCATCTACAGAGCTGTCTATGTTTATCTTCTGCGTGGTAATGAGCGCAGGGCTTTGATGTATGAGTTTTGTATATATGTGTGTATATATGGAGCAGGGCGAGGAGTGGAGACAGACATCTAGTGCTCTGGTAAGTGGTGGAGTAATCAGAGCTGTGCACGGAAGACCTGGCTTTGATTCCTGGTCAGGATTGGCATGAGTCGCCTAGCCCCCAAATTCACTAGATGGGTGTTAGATGGAGGTTCGGCTGGTGTGAGCTGTCGTTCAGGAAAGGGACTGTGAAAAGGAAACTGTTGCTGGAAAGGGAAAAGGTATATGCTGTTAATTATAGCACCCAATTAAACAGGTCTAGATGCTGCAGCCCGCTGGCTAAAAAATGGTTATTTTGCTCAGTATATAAGGAGTTGGCATATGTGTGTATTTCTTGTGTGTATCTGAGTGTGTGAATGTACTCGCTACTCAACTTAGAGCTGAGTGACACTTTTGGAGAGAGATTGTGAAAAAGCAGCAGAGGCTAGAATGTCATCCAAACAGAGAAACAGACTGACACTTGCCACCAAACACAGTGGAAAGGGCTTGGAGTGTAATTCCCTTGGCAGAAAAAAAGCGGTGAAACACTCTTGCGTCAAAAGCTCAGTGTAAAATCAAGGGCTTCTGCCATCTGTGGGGTAGGTACCGATATAGAGAGAGGATAAATGAAGTGATTCAGCCTCACACTGGTGCCACTGTCTTTTAAAGCTCCAAAGTAAATAGCATATAACACACACACACACACACACACACACAAATACAGAGGGAGCTCTGGCAGGGAAGCAAAGAAGAGTCGACCATGATGAAAATGATTCCACTTTTGTGGCTCAGGGGATGGATCATTGTTGAGGCTCGGGTCCAAACCAGCTCTACATAGCTCTGAGTTAACAGAGGGCCGGGCAGAAGTCTGAAACTCATTTCCAAACCCATCCTGACTCAGAGTCCATTCCCAGGGTGGGGAAGGACCAGTGGTCCTCAGGCATCGCCGGTCTCAGCCGATCTCCATTAGAAGAACTTCAGCAACAAACCCAAACAATGACAGCTCCTGAGTATGACTTTCATTTACAGTAATCAGATGTTTTTAAACCCTTAGGTCAGTCCTGTTACCATAAACAGACATTAACAAGCTTGTACACACAACGTGCATTTGCGGAAAAGAAGTACTATTGTTATGGTGCTGGAATGTGTGCACTTATTGGAAGGGTGAACACTATGTGATTTCCTTGTGTGTGTGTGTGTGTGTGTGTGTGTGTGTGTGTTAGTGGTGGGAAGTTTGGATCTTTTTTCAGACTCGTATCTTCGGATCTTGTTCAGTCAAATGAACAAATCTTTTCGAGTCGGATCACGGATCGTTCATTAGCGCAAATCGAAGGGCGAAACAATGAGTGTAGGTACCGGTCGGATCACAGAGGGTGATCAACGAAAATACTCACTGATTCAGATCGTAGGTGCCGGATCATTGAAGTAATGTGCATGCGCAAATCCAAGAACAAAATGAACGATCCAGTAGCAGTTACGTACCGGATCGCTCAAAAGATTCATTCAAAAAGAATGAATCGTTCATGAATCACCCAACACTACTGTGTGTGTGTGTTTGTCTGTGTATGTACTGTACTAGGTGTGGGCACATGTAAAGGCTTGTGTGTGTTTGTGTGTTTGTGTACCAATTGCTAATGCCCCCTCTCCTTGCGTAGGGGTGGTCCCTCTGTTCTCTTGTGCTCATGAAATCACTCCTAAGTGCCTGTAATTTCTCACGCTTCATCAGTACTGTAATTTCAAAAGGCTCCCTCTGAAGACCCTCCTTTAGTGGCGACCTAAGGTTGACAAATGAAAACATCATTTATCCAGTGACCTCGGAGCTGCAGGAAATGGTTTGCTGGCTATTCAACGACAGCCTTGAAATAAGGGAGTTGTGGTGAGGGACTGCGGGGGTTTGTGAAACATGAAACAAAAGGTGGTCTGGCCCCTAAAATCTACAGTATCAGGTTTGGGAGATTTCAGAAAAATGCACACATCCATTTGGAAAATCTTGTATGGAACCATTTGTATGTTTGCCAAACTGAGGTTTTCCTCCAGTGAAAATATTTACTTTGAAAAAAAGAAACTCTGAAAGTATTTATTTCAATGCAATCCTCTCCTTTGCCATGTCCTAAATGTGGTTTCTGTACTTTTTGGCCTTCTGAGACTCCATTGGCAGTCCAGCCACTGAGTGGCTCGGTTCCATGTCTTGGTACGCTCAGGTTCAAAGGCCTGTGGTGCTGGTGAGCATTAAATGTCTTTGTATTACTTGGTTGAAAATATAGAGTTTGAAACGATTCACATCCAATCTGTCCTTAATCTCAGTAAATTACACTTGGTTGCAGTACATCAGTCTACCACCTTGAGCGTATCCCATCATACACCAGGGAGCCACACGGGACAGGTCACCAGTTCATCAGGCTTAACATAAATAGACAGACAATACATTTCAAATACAACATCAAAGGAGATGCTGTCCATGAATGTGTGTGTGTCTCTCTGTGTGTGTGTGTGTGTGTGTGTGTGTGTGTGTGTGTGTGTGTGTGTGTGTGTGTGGTGGGAGATTATCCGTGTGTCTTCTGAGCAGGTGTTGGAGATCAGAGTTGGTCCGGGTCATCTAGGGATATTAGCGAAAGCTGAGTGAAAGTTTATGGGCTTGAGGGTCTTCAGAGGGCGCGGAGGTAAAAAGGGGTCATGACACTTAATCGTCCTCCCTCGACAGACCACGGCGCTGACAGGGAGGTCAGGGGGGGCGCAAATGGACCGGGGAGGACCTGGGTGAGGCAGAGGAACACAAAAGACCTTCTCAGTGCTGTGGCTGGACATGTCATCCAATAGGTCTCCCTGTAGCCCTTTGGTCCTTTGGTTTACCTCTCTGAACACAACTGGAATATGACACCAGGTCATTGATGACACAACCTCAAATGCAATGGTGATCTGAGCAATACACTAATAGAAGAAGAAAGGTAAAGTCACAATCAAAGGTCTGTGGTATGAGAATAAGACACCCAGGGATCAGCATCACATATCAACTTGAATAGTTGTCTTTGGGGGAGATTTGCATATCGGAGACCAGAGAGCAGCGTGTTCCCCATTTAACCACAGGAAACTCATCCTATGACGAAGATGCAGAGTGCACTTCACGTCAGTTCATTGACTCTAAGATAAACACGAACATCGTGACTCAAAAGACTCTGCTGCAGTCCCCTTGTCAACCAACGCCGATCATCTGGACCAATCACGGAACAGCTGAACGTGGAGCCATAATACGGCAGGAAGCCATTGGCATAAACAAGAGCTATAAACAACATAAACAGAGCCAACGTACCACTGACACTCTGCTGATTACAGGGGAAAGAGATTTGCTGAAGAGGTGTTCAAAAAAACTGAATCCACACAAACACTCAGTGTTGTGGATACTTGATTCGGCTAATCTCTCCGTGCAGTGGGAAAGTCAACAAATCAAGGTACATGGACTTGATTTTGGACTTATTTTCCACTTGTGGTCTTAGGAGATAGAAAGCATATTTGTGTATTTTTGCTCCTCCAATTTCCACATGGTAGTAATTTAGATGGTGTGATGTCTGCTGGTTAGATTCCTGCATCCAGAGCATGTGCGTCCCCATCATGTTGTCATGTGGCAGCTGATGAAGAAGTGGGCCTACAACAACGCCGTCACCCATTATTATAGTATTATGTGTTAATAGTAGGGGGGTGGGAATCATCTGAGGCTTCACAATATGATATTATCACGATACTTGGGCCACGATGCGATAGTATCACGATATGGGGAGTTTTGTGATAGTTTTGCATCATTACAGCTACAAAATGAAGAAAAAATAGGTTTTATAATGTGCGTAAAAGTAGATAAAGTATCGATACTTGGCAATACTGTATCGGTATTGTATTGTGGATGAAAGTATCGCGATACTATGTTGTATCAATATTTCCCCCCACTCCTAATTAATAGCAATTCATTATTCTGTGTGTCGTGACATTCCCCATTTTCCTTATATTATGAACTTACTATGGATATTAAATACATAAGACATGTATTGCATTGGTACAACAATGTTCTTTACAGTTTTCAGGCAAATCTGTCTTAGGGTTGAGGTTATGAAATATTAATGGACTACACCATTTTGGAAATCGGCCCATTGATCAACTTACCCTTTATGTGACATTTCTTGAATTTCCCCAAGGGGATGAATAAAGTATCTATCTATCTATCTATCTATCTATCTATCTATCTATCTATCTATCTATCTATCTATCTATCTATCTATCTATCTATCTATCTATCTATCTATCTATCTATCTATCTATCTATCTATCTATCTATCTATCTATCTATCTATCTATCTATCTATCTATCTATCTATCTATCTATCTATCTATCTATCTATCTATCTACCTAGCAGAATTCTATAACTGATCTATATATTATGTCCTCTTCTGTTTCCACCAAGTAACTTTGTTGGGAAAGTTTCTCTTTGAGAAACTACCGGACTCACAGAGATGATTTTGGTGTCAATCATCCTCTCACCAGATATTACGTAACTCCCAGAAAGTCAGTGAA
>CABFOS010138381.1:0-15508 GCA_900660315.1 Diretmoides pauciradiatus | reverse complement strand
TATATGAGAGAGAGAGAGAGAGAGAGAGAGAGAGAGAGAGAGAGAGAGAGAATGAATGTATTTCTGTTTGCTAATAAGCATCCACGAGTGTAAAGTAACTTATTCTAAATGTGTATATCTGTGTATTTACATGAAGTAGCAAAGCTTTGCAACCTGAACTTACCTTGAAGGGTATCTTGGTGGTGAGTGTGTGTCCGTGGTAGATAACCGGCATGCCGTCGTCTCCGTCCCAGCAGTCTAACTCAACGCTCCTACAGCCTTGCAGCAGCACCTAGGCATCCAGGACATCCCAAAATAAGACAACCACACTGGAGATGTTTTCAGGAACACCCAAACCCAGACGACTCCTATCACAGTGTAACTGCTGAAAGGAGACTCGTGACTCACTTGGCTGTATAGTTCTACGGAGGACTCTCCTTTGAGCTGGTGTCCGGTCAGGTAGGTGTTGTGAGAGGAGGCGATGTAGTAATAGGACAGAGGGTGCTGCAGCTCCTCCGGGTTCACCTGGGACTCCTCGTCACGGGACGCAAAGTTCTCCTTGTCCATCAGGTACCTGGCAGAGGGAGAGGGGACGGTTAGAGTGTAGTCAAGCAAAGACGGTGCTGCACCGCTGGCAGCTTCATCACAGCATCAAGCAGTCTACCCATCTAACCATCTAACCATCCATATATGTTATGGGAAGAGGCTGCGTGAGGGGGTTCAGCTGGGGGATGTTGCTTCCAGTAGTGATGGGGCTCCGTGGAATAAAACAGAAGAGGACATAGTGGGACATAAGGAACCAGAGGATATCCAAACTGGAGCTGCAACGATTAGTCAATTAGTCAATTAGTTGTCAACTAATAAATTAATTGCCAACTATTTTGATAATCGAGTAATCGAGTCATTTTAAGAAAAAATGTCCAGATTCTCTGATTTCAGCTTCTCCAATGTGAATATGTTGTGGTTTCTTTAGTCCTCTATGACAATAAACTGATTATCTTTGGGTTGTGGACAAAACAAGATATTTGAGGACGTCACCTTGGGCTTTGAGAAACACTGATCAACATTTTTCACCATTTTCTGACATTTTATGGACCAAACAACTAATCGATTAATCAAGAAAATGATCGAGAGATTAATCGATAATGAAAATAATTAGTTAGTTAGTTGCAGCCCTAATCTAAACCACTGAATACTTGAAAGTGGGCTACCTTGCTTGGAGGAGCTGTCACCCCAACAAAAACTGGTTTCAATGGAGTTTTAGCACCACATGGTCTTATACAGTTTCATGCCTGGTGTCTGAATCTGCATATGTTACGTTGTGAATAATGCACTGTAACAACTTTTTGATGCGACTTACTGAGTCAATCTTTTCTTTCAACCAATTGCATTGTTGGTAATATATTTATAGCTCTTACTCTATTAAGATTAGCACGTTGTTTTTACAGTGAAATGTTGACGGTTGTTGTTAGTGCTGTTACCTTGCGAAGCCTTCGAATGACATCCAGCCCATCTGCCGCATGCTTGATGAGGGCTCGAATTTCTGCAAGACAAAACCAAAGAGACAACGATGTATCCACATTATTGATCCGCTGCTCCTTTTCCTTCCCCCCGTCTCAGGTTCCTTGCATCCTTTAATCCGTCCGTCCATTCATCAATACACTTGTCCATATTAGTATATTATTTATTCATCCTGCTCTTCCTCCCTGCCATCATCACCTCTTTCCTCTCCATCTATCTCTCCATTAATTTACAAAGTGATTGTACCTGTATAATACTGAGAATCTCATCATAGCTCAGGTGCTCTCTCTGACAGTTGACCAGGTAGTCGTTGAGCTGAGGGATCGCCAGTCCCAGGACGCCGAGCGACGCGTTCTCCACCCCCGTCCCGTTGGTCACGATGCTGGCCGCCGCGATAGCGTCCGAGATCTGCTTCTGGTTGTCGGACATCTGCTGCCTCGTGCGGATGAAGAGGCCCAGATCAGAACCGTTGCGGGTTAGTAAGTCTGGAGTGGAGACGGAGAGAGACGGAGATATGGAATACATATGGTTGACTACTAGACTTACGCCTGCCTGTTCATGCAATCTGTGTGTGTGTGTGTGTGTGTGTGTGTGTGTGTGTGTGTGTGTGTGTGTGTTTGTGTGTGTGTGCTTGTACCAAGGTCCGGCTGTAGTCCTGTGTCCTTGTCATCTATTCTGAGGTTGGTGTAGAGAGGAGCTGACTCTGGGCTTGAGCGACTACAGGTGACGGCGAAGGTATCAAACAGCTCCTTCAGGTCCTTCCTACTGCGGGTGCTGGGGAGGAAACGGAGAGGGGTCACGATAAATCTTCCTCGTTTAGAGAGTTCGAGATTCGTAACAGAAGTCAAGTGAGCATTTGATTAAAATCCCCAGTTTCTTGAGTTCGATAACACACATTCAGACTAATCAGTCCCGGAAACAACACAGATGTAAGGATGTGAATTCTCAATCACCTTTTGCCGGGCTTTTAACTATAACCAAACCAGGAGATCATATTAGTCCTGTTTTAATCTTTACCTTACATTAGCTCACAGATCATTTCAGGAATGACTTTAGGATAGAATCCTAAAGTCATTCCTGAAATGATTACAATTACTTTCAAAGCAATCAATGACTCAGTTCCAGCTCGTGTCCCAGAGCTGTTTTCTCTGTAGTCTCAGATCGGCAGACAAAACGCTCTGACTGTTCCAGAGATTAAAGACCCAGGGCGGTCGAAGCTTTGCAGTCAGGGCGCCTGAACTTTGGAACAATTTGCCTGAAGAAATATGTTCATCTACGTCTATATCTTCTTTTAAGAGCCAACTGAAAAGTCCCTTTTATAGACTGGCATTCGACTCACAACTTGTTTCAGGTTAGGCTCATTTTCCTGCATGTTTGTTTCTCAGCACTTTGTACATTTCCCATTTGGATGTCTTATATGTGTATATATACACACCAGTGTTTTTACATTCTTTTCATTGTGAAGCATTTTCTACTGTGCAATAGGAATAAATGTTGTTATTGATAGGCATAGCCACTTTACTGACCTACTTATTGACTGAAAGCCCAGGCTTCAGCGAGGTTCACTCCTTTCTTCATCCCTCCGTTTAGGTGTGTTTAGGATAATTGGTGAGATTTAACAATGACAATCTGTTGGATACTTAAACAACCCAGGCTTTGATATGCTTTTTAGTGTGGGTGTGGTTTAGGGCTTCAACTAACGATTATTTTCATTATCGATTCATCTGTCGATCATTTTCTCGATTAATCTATTAGTTGTTTGGTCCATAAAATGTCAGAAAATGGTGAAAAATGTTGATCAGTGTTTCCCAAAGCCCAAGGTGACGTCCTCAAATGTCTTGTTTTGTCTACAACCCAAAGATATTCAGTTTACTGTCATAGGACTAAAGAAACCAGAACATTTGAGAAGCTAAAATCAGAGAATTTGTTTATTAAAAAATGACTCAAAACGATTAATCGATTATCAAAATAGATGGAGATTAATTTAATAGTTGACAACTAATCCATGAATCGACTAATCATTGCAGCTCTACTTTGATACTACTGTACTTTTTTAGTGTGGGTGTGGTTAAAGGATAATTCCGGTCATTTTCAAAGTTAACTCTATTTCCTCATGTTAGTGTGTGTTTGTGACTGATGGGAACAAAAATGTTTGAAATTGCTCCAGTATTCAGGTCGCGGTGGTTGTTCAGCGACAGCGCTAACCAGCTCAATGTTAGGTCTGCGGGCAAGCTTTGACTTAAACGTCCGTTTTCTATAAGCGTTTTTTTTGCCACTAACAGGCTCCGATTGTTGTTCTCGGTGCACCAATTGATCCCTATAGAGAAATGAAAAGATTGTCTTCAGCGCTATCGCTGAGAAACCACCGCGACCTAACTACTGGACCAATTTCAAACATTTTTTCCCCCATCAGTCACAAACATACACTAACATGAGGAAATAGAGTTAACTTTGAAAATGACCGGAATTATCCTTTAAGGATGGGGTATGCAATGACAATTCATTTAGAAGATTGCCTTAAAATGATAAGTGGGTACAAACTGGAAAGCTCTTGGCATTCTAAGGATAAGAGATGAATACATATGACAGTAAAACACAGCAAGCATCTTTACAAAGAAGGTAGGAAGCTTGAAAGACTCATCTGCTGAAGAAGCAACTTTTCCTCTGCGTGGATGTACAGTAGCTTAGCAAGTGTGTGATTGAAAAGGGAACTGCCATAGAACAGCAGTGGGTGAGATACAATGCAGGAAATGTAGGAGGAACGGTACAATAACATTCCATTGATTATCACGTTAAAGCACCGCTGAGCTCCCTTCAGCAATTCAACAGTACAGAACACGACACACAGAAATGTCTTCAGCTAGATAACCTCGAGCAGCATTTGTTGAATTTGTTTTATCACATTTCTTGCAGCCCAGCGAGTCTGCTGTTGATAAGAGCACAAAAAATATGCAACAAGGCCGAGTGACAGGGTGAAATATGAGACATGAACGCATAATATGGAGTATCGCCCACTGCCGCACTTCTAGACCAGCAGTGCAGAAAGCATGTTAAAAACCGGCGCCGTATCTACCTGAACGACTTGAAGAGCTCCACAAACTCGATGAAGCTCATGGTGCTGTCAGAGATCATGAGATTCTGGAAGCTTTTGAAACAGCCTTTACCGCGACCGTGCCACGACTTGCTGCTCCACGCACTGCAACACATAAAGGAAAGGGAAAATGTAAAGGGTTTACAAAATATCCCTCTGCTTTGAAATGACATTTCAGAGGGGTCCAAAATTTCAAACGCACTCCTTGTCATCTTGCACATACCCCGGCTGTGTCTTTGAACTTCCTGATAGGATGGGAGAAGACTGTGGGCGGGACTGGTTGGAGCCTGCCATGCTGGAGGAGGAGGAAGAGGAGGAGGAAGAGGCCAGCAATCCAGGGCTCCTATTGGCTGAGAGGGAGAATGGTCCGGGGAAGCTGTCCTCTATGGAAAGAAACAGGACTGAGGGTGAAGAAACATACAGGCGATGTAGTGCGGGAGGGAAGGGAGGATTTCACTTTTTAGGCCGTATTAAACTTTGTTTTTGAAATCCCGCACTAAATGAGTATAAATGACTCTATAAGTGCCTTGACAACGGAATTTCTTGGCTGTTTCCTGCAAACACAGTAATAATTGAGCTACATCTATCTAAGCGTCTATCTATAAATTTTGGATGGTATCTCACCTGGCTCTTCCTGGTCCATGCTGTCAGAGAACTCTGGCCCGTTCCGGTACAATCCCTCCTTACAGCTCCGTGTTTTCCTGGAAACCATCTCATCATCTGTGGCATCACCACTGTCTCCCTGCATTGGGGGGTAAAACACACATGCAGTGGTGGCAATGAGTAACTATTCAGTATCAGAGATGAAAGCTGCGTGGTTTGGCTGGTTTAACAGGGATGATAGGAAAAGAGCAAAGTGGACCATAGGCTTGAGCTCTATGTGATCTACTGAATCTGTAGTAGCAGAAGAGAGGAAACTCTCACGTCACTGCACTGTGAGGCCCTTGAACTTGGTTTGTACTAACCCTGACAAGGACCTTCTTCTTCTTCTTGGTCTTCTCATTGATGCCCAGAGGGCTGTTTTTCTGGGTGGCAGATTTCTCCACCCCTCCCGTACCCATGTTCCATCGCCGCCCACCAAACAGCTCAATAGCCTGGGCTAGCGTAGGGCCTTCGTACCTGCCGTCCTCCTAGCAGAGACACAAAACGCCAGACAGAATGGCAGACATGTACAGGCAACGTTTATTTGAAGGCCACTGACTTAAAACGAATCAAAGTTTATACGTTATCCTCCGTGTGCGGAATACATTTTAATGACCGCATTCAATTCTCAGTTTACCTGATACAGACTGACGTACTGCCTCCTCAACCACTGAAGTCTCTGGTCAGGAAACCTCTTCAACTTCCTGGTGGCGTTCACCAGCTCTGATAGGCCCTTGTGGAGCACCTGTGCCGTGTGATTGGGCGCCACAAAGTGCAGCAGCCTATGAGCAGAGGTGAGTGGAACATCAGTTGAATGACAGATAACCAGTAAATAAAGAAAGTATCTCAGGTGTAGTGAGAGCTAAGAGGGTTCTGGTGGTAACACAGCACTGACCTGTTGTCCGTGGTGCTGTGACCATAGAGGAGGCTGAGACCGTTCTCCTCCACCGTCATCTGGGTCAGCTTGTTCTGCACACACACAGTATGGACGTCCACGCCCTGGTGACCCAGGAACACTGCCTGGACATTCAAATGAACACGTTTTTATAAGCACAATCTAACCCTTGAACGCCACATGATATTCAAACACAAAACATTATTTGTACACCTGACCAAAGAACATCATTCATAAGATTTCATTAAGAGAGTAGTGTTGAGTCCCAAAATGAGAAGAATGAGAAAAGTGTTTGGGTCCCTTGGGTGTAACCAACCCTTTAATTTGGACCCAATTTTAAAGATCCCTGATGTCACCTCTGTGAGATTTCACTTGTTTACAGAATTGTCAGCAACATGCCAAATATCCAATAGCATCATGTCATTTGTTTTAAACTCTGGACTAAATAACTTGTTGAGATGGATATTTCTGCAGTACATTAATCTACTAGATTACAATTTCATCTAACAAACCTTCACCACTCCCAGATCCAGCAGGCCCTCTGCCAGTCCTGCCACCACGGTCTGTCCCAGGCCCAGCGGAGGCTCGGTGGGGGAAGTCCCTCCACTCTGAGGCTTGCCTGCCGTGAATAAACACATTTACGATGTTTAAAATGCAGCACAGGCAAAGGAAATTGGATTCACTTGCCACTGATTTACACATTTTCAACAACTATAAATCCTATTTATGACAGAGGAAACAGGGTTTAACCTAGCATGGATAAACACTTTCACTTTTCAAAGGTAATAATAACACAGGAAATATGTTTTTCTGTCAGATATACACATTGCATTCAAAATGTACTGATGACAAAGGAAATGTTCTCGGCAACGCTTTTATGTTAATTCACTATTTGAGAGTGAATTCAATCTCCGACTCTTGGTCAGTAGCGTTCAGGGAAGCACAGTGACCTGGTAAACTGACCTGTTCGAGGAAATTGTATATTCTGAAACTACAGCCACCAAAAGGCACCAGGACCCTGCTTTCAATACAATTCAAATGGTTCAACTATAGTGATGTAAAAATAAAGATAGAAGTATTTAGAAACACAAGCTACAGTACATAAGTGTGATTCCCCAGATGAGTGCAGCACTATTGAGCACACCTGACCTGATATGAAGGCCCACTGGAGAATTGTTCCAATATATAATAACCAGGCCAGAAAAAAAGAGAAAAACTTGAAAGTTATTGTTGTGCTGTGGGTGTCGAATGTTTATTATGCATTTATTTCCCCCAAATAAGCGAAACGAAAAAAGGAAATAAGAGAGATCCGCTATCATGACCGATGAATGACATATGATTCAATAAAAATGTATCTAACAATAACAAATTGGGCTAATCCAAAGTATGTGCCTGCCCTGCTCCTCTTAGCCAGGAAACAAATGAATACAATTGGATTTAAAAAGCCAAACAATACCACTACTAGGACAGTGTTCTGTTGGCGCCAAAAAACATAAATAATCAAAGCATGAAATTGGAACAGAAGGGGTATGGGGGTTTAATTGCCTGTGATGACAAAGCCAGACCGGCCGCCCTTAGGCCCCACCAAAGCCTCTTTCTGAACCAGGAAACACTCTGCAGCTGTTCTCAACCACTGCTGCCCAAGAGCTGAGGGCTCCACTATGGCTGCCCATTGTATTCTATTGTAATAATACTCTGTCATGTTTTACCCCAGGTGAGTGTTGTGTTGTCAGGCTGTAGCCGGAGCAGGCAGCGGGCGGTGAGGTGGCTGTCCTGGTCGTAGTGGATGACTGTAGCTCCCTGCAGCAGAAACTGGTGGACGTCTGGCTGCAGTGACAACACGTACCTAGGTAGAAGAACACAAGGAAGGAGTGTGTGGGTAAGACCATCTGGCTTGAGAGAGAGAGAGAGAGAGAGAGAGAGAGAGAGAGAGAGAGAGAGAGAGAGTGTGTGTGTGTGTCAGGGTTCCCACTCATCCTGGAAAACCTGGAAATTCAGAGACTAGATGGAAACCTGGAAAATTGACAAAAATGACCAAATATCCTGGAAAATCTATGTTGTACTGGAAATCTTTTAAATTGTATTTTAGCCCCTCACTCCCTCACCTACCTAGGTTCACCTGTATGTAAACCTAGGTGTGTATTTTGTTTGAAACTGTTAGTAGGACTATAGTAGCGCCACCCAATTTGGGGCTTGAGTTTGAGAGCTTGTAAGTAAAGAAACAAAAACATACCAGTGTTGGTCACATCTAACAACAAGAGGAGGCCAGACGACCTTATTGTACAGTTAGCAGTGATGTGTGTAGCAGTCACCTGTAATGAACTTCATCATGAACCCTGCATCATTAAATAAGGAGGAATAAAACTGGTAAAGTATGACAGTTTGTGAGCAACTTCTGTCCTGGATTGTCAAGAAAAAGTCCTGGAAAAGGATTTCTCAAAAAGAGTGGGAACCCTGGTGTGTGTGTGTGTGTGTCCTACCAGGGGATGAGTTCAGTGCCGTGGCTGAAGGCGCGGTGGGTCTCCTCAGTCCCCTGAAAGTCCGCCTCCTTCACCACCTGCTCGGACGACAAGTCGCCCTCCGAATCGGACAAGTCCCCTACCGTGAATCTACAGGCGGACGCAGGGAGGGGTTCAGAGGAAAGGATGGAGGGAAAGGAGCGGTGGGTTGAGGGACGTAGAGAAAGGGAAACCAGGGAGAGGGAAAGACAACAGAAAAAGAAAAACTAAGAGAAGGGCTCATCTGAAATCTCTGTGGAAGCTCCGTAGCACAATGAAAATAATACTAGTCAGATTATTTGAAGCTAGCAGTCAAACCATCTAAGACATTAGTGAATAACCTCCAAACTCCTATCACCACTTACAAGACATGGTTCGATTCTGCCGGCATCCTAAAGGAGTGGAAACTAGAGCGGGGAGAAGGAGAGAAGAGTGGGATAAAGAACAGACAGAAAGGTGAAACGCATGAACAAAACAAAAAGGATAGAAAATAAAAATAAAGAAGAATCAACAGGAAGCAGGTGGAAGAGAAGACAGCTCGGAAAGATGCGCTTCGAGGTTAAAAACCTTTGCGAGAGTGTTTATTGTTCATCTGGATTCCAGCGCTGACAGATTTACACCACAAAACCATCTCTTAAACATTTAGAGCTCCGACATGGCGGCGGCGTGATTCAGAGTCCAAGAAAACGGTCTAGCAACACGGAGATGCTAATCCAGGTCTCCCACGGGATTTGTACAAAAGCCGCAGGTCAACCCCTCACATGAAATGACCGTAAATTCTGCGCTCCGGCTCGGGGTTGCGTTCCAGCTCGTGTCACAGTGTGCTGACAACAACCAGCGCTCCATCCCTTCCTGTCCTGACAGGAAACTAAACCTGTTATCTGTTTCTCTGTGAGCAAGGTGTTTATTTGAACATCACCTCATCGCAATAACAATCTGAAAGTACGTTCCTGCACGAGCCCATTATCTTGTGCCTGTGTCGCGTTTTATGAAAGACCCAGAACAAGATAAAGGTTTTGTTACGCGTCCAGTTTATGTGGCCCCAGATGTTGTAAACACAAAACTTGGATGGAACAGACGACACGCAGCAGAAAAATGTTCAGTCTCTGGAAAAGCTTTCCGCCTGAGGAAACTGTTGTTTCTGTTGTGCTGTTGTTATATGAACACAGAGCATGTTAAAATGTACTTTTATTCTTGAATGGGAAGTAGAGCTGCAACGATTAGTCGAGTTAGTTGTCAACTATTAAATTAATCGTCAACTATTTTGATCGATTAATCGTTTTGAATCATTTTTTAAGAGACAATGTCCAGATTGTCAGATTTCAGCTTCTCAAATGTGAATACGTTCTGGTTTCTTTAGTCCTCTATGACGGTAAACTGAATCGATGAAAGTTGAATTGCATGAGATCTCCATGCTACATCCAGGAACACCCTGTCTACTACTTCTGATTCTATGATGATGAACTAACAATGAAGCAATCCCTTCTACTGTAGGGCTGCAACAAACGATTATTTTCATTATTGATTAATGAGAAGCTGAAATCAGAGAATCTGGACATTTTCTTCTTAAAAAATGACTCAAAACAATTAATCGATTATCAAAATGGTTGGCGATTAATTTAATAGTTGACAACTAATCGATTATAATTGACTAATAGTTGCAGCTCTAATCCCTTCCTTTAAAGCTTTAACTAGATGTTTTGCATGCATTTATATGCTGAAATCGATGTGTTTCACAAAGGACAGGATCTTCAACTGTGTTTTGATCACGTGAACAGCCATGCTAAAGTAAGTACTGGTGTGAATGAAGTCTCTACAGTCCCTTTAGCTCTGACATAAGACTGTACTTCAGTGCAGTGACTTGAGGACAAAGTGAAAGAAAGAAAACCATTTCTTTCACTTTGTCCTCAAATCACTGCCTGAGGAAAATTAAAAAAAAACTCAATTTTCAAAGGAGACTTTTTGGCTGTTCGTCACAATAGAAACTGTTTCCAATCTGCCTCGAGTGCCCTGAATAGCTGCCACATAACAGAGAGGACTTCCAAATGAAGGCCTGCAATCTACACTCGAATCCCTACTAGCATGTGTCATCAGACCTGGATCTGATGTCAAGAAGGAACACTTCGACAAAAGTAATGTCAGTGTCAAATCAATGGTGATTTGAGAGAGAGAGAGAGAGAGAGAGAGAGAGAGAGAGAGAGAAATCATTTTTTCATCTAAAACACAAAAAAGAAAATCAGCAGTAAACAGAGACACTGCAGTCTACAAGACAACTGGTTCACGGTGTCCCAGTGTCCCAGTGCCTTGATGGATTGGGGCATGTGCTACCTGCCATTTGATCCGAGGTACACACAGCATGCGTAACATCCCCCCACACCTCTTTTCTTTCTTTCTCCTGTGCTACCGTATCAGATAGCCCTGGGTCCTTCAGTCGGAAGCCCGTCCACCCTGCTAGAGTGTCCGTGAGCAAGACTCTGAATCCCTACTAGCTCCAAGGGCAATGTTCTGTAACCCTGTGCTCTCTGACCTCAAGCATAAAAAGAGCTTTTCCTCATCAGAAATCAATAGTAAAAAAAAAAGAAGACGAAGCAGAAACGCCACCCAGCAGAAGAAAACAGCAGGTACTGACTGATTGCGGCTGCGGTCCCGTAGGGAGTTGTTCCTGGAGGCTGGGAACGGGCCAGTAGACGAGGGGCTGGTGGACGGCTCGTCGGGGTCCTCGGCCTCAAGACTACGATTACAGGACCTGAGGGGAGAAGAGGAAGTGAAGAAGAGAGGAAGAGGAGAGGAGATGAGAACAAAGTACAATAGAAACAGAGCAGAGCACAACGCGGTGTGGTACAGTAGAATAGAGTGGTACAGAGCATGCAAAATAAAGTAGAAACACAATAGTGTCGTAGAGGACAGAAGAGGAAAGAGCAGATCATCAGGTTTTCAAGTTTCAGGAGTTTGTACCTGATGATCTGGAGGATGTTGCTGACGGTGGCCTCCTTCTCTGGGACATGAAGACCGTCTGGACCAGACCGAGACAGGAAGTTGTGCTGTCCACTGTAGTCAGACACAAACTAGAGAGAGGGCGACAGACGCCTCATATAAGTTTTACAGCTTAGGTTTGTGTGTGTTTTGCCTCTAGGGCATTTATGGTCTAGCGCGGGTCTTGGGCTAATGACGCTGTCTGTTTTGTGTGTGTGCGTGTGTGTGTTTACTGTACCTCCAGTGAGTCTTCTGTATTGTCTATCGGTGGTTTGAGGCTGATGATGCTCGCCGTCCCATCCAGCGCGTCGCTCAGCTCCTTCAGAAAGACCCCGCAGAACGGCACCACCTTTGGGGTAGCAATAGGGGAGAGGACGCTGCATCTTGGTACATCTGATGCAGTATTCTCAATATTTTCAGGGATGAAATGGGTTCTCATGTAACAATGGTGGATATATTTAACTTCAGTATGTACAGTACTTCAGGACAGCATGAAAAACCAGGCAGTTACATTTCTGAACTATGTCCCAATGAAACAACAGCCCACCTTGCATCCTGGGATATTGAGTGCTCTGGTGACGACCTTCTTGTACTCTGAGGAGGACTCGTGCTGAGCCATGGCGTCCTTCAGGCCCCTCATGGTCTCGATGTCTGACTGGTCCATGAACTGCCACATCTTCAGCACCTTGCGGGACCTGGCAGACACAAGAAACTGCAGTTGGTAAAGCACATCGTTTTTTTGTTAGGGTTCAAGTAAACTGGGTTAAAGTTCATGCTCATGTTAAATAAGTGGTTATAATGGTTAACAAGGGTTAATATAAGTCAATGGAAGCTCCTCACAACTGTAAGAAAATGAATGTATCCGTGTGTGTGTGTGTGTTCCTTCTGACCTGAGTCCAGCCAGGAACTCCATGACAGCGTTATAATTCCCCATGTTCCAACAGCATTTAGCCACATGGACCAGATAGGAGAAAACCTCTCTCTTCTCCTCCATGGAGCCCGCTGTCAACACCAGCCACGTCACCCAGGAACTCACCTGTCGGCACAATGTTGTAAATATACCGTCACGCCAAACGAACCAGCAATACACCAAGACCAGTTTATCACCAAGAGGGCATTAACGTAGAAAGCCATTTAAAGTGCCGTGCTATGCCCCGTCTTCATGGATAAACTGTCCATGCATTCTGCTGCTCATCCACAAACTGTTGATACGGTGCATTAACGAAAAACTGATGAAATTAGGCTGCAACAAAAGCCCGACCAGACTGACCCGTTTCTCTGGTGGTTAAAACAAGCTTTATTATTGGTGCATATATTATAGTAATATTTGACTGAATGATGTATACGAAGGTTTTGACAAACAGTTTCACCCACCAATGGACAGAACACCAGATGATATTCTTGTTGCTGTTATAGTTTTATTACTGAACACCTTTGGATGAAACAAGGTATTACACAGCGTCCATAGCCAACTGATGGTCAGTTATAACTCTGTGTGTGTGTGTGTGTGTGTGTGTATGTGTATGTGTAAAAGTTAAGGTTATGCTCATAACTCTTGCTTTGATGATTGTGACCCATGTCGACAGTGATACTGCACAGATACAAGCCAGCTGGCCCCCCAGACCCAGACACACAGGCAGGCAGACACACACACACACACACACACACACAAGAAATAATGAGATATCTATCAGCTGCACTCTCTGTGTCAACTGCGCACAAATATGGGGCACCAAATGTCACCTATTTGCCTATTAAATTCATTTCATTACCCACAATCCCAAAACCTTGTTTGATTTCGCCAACAAAATGCAGAAATAACACCTGTGTGAGTGACTTAATTTTGTCGACGGAATTTAAATCGCCATTTCCATTTTGTTGGTGAAGTAAGCGTATACTTAAATCAAATTATTAATTCATGTAGATTTATTTTGTGCCACGAAATCCATTTTGTGAAACACATGGAGCACCCGTGGACGAAAAAGCATCGTCACTGGCCTAAATGAATAGATCAACCAATAGATGGCGCGTAGGTACTGCAAAAAGCTTGGGACTCTCAAAGTGTTTGGCACAATGTGTTGCAAGTGGTAAATATAATAAAACTCTACAGGAACCTACGCCAGGATCCTGTTTGTGGATTTCAGCTCCGCCTTTAACACCATCATCCCGGCTCTGCTGCAGGACAAGCTCTCCCAGCTGCACGTGCCTGACTCCACCTGCAGGTGGATCACAGACTTCCTGTCTGACAGGAAGCAGCATGTGACGCTGAGGAAACACGTCTCCAAGCCCATGACCATCAGCGCCGGTTCCCCCCAAGGCTGCGTCCTGTCTCCCTACTCTTCTCCCTCTACACAAACCGCTGCACCTCCAGTCACGATTCCGTCAAGCTCCTGAAGTTTGCGGATGACACCACCCTCATTGGACTCATCTCTGATGGGGATAAGTCTGCCTAAAGGTGGGAAATCGATCATCTGGTGACCTGGTGCAGTCAGAACCTGGACCTCAATACTCTGCATGACTCCCCGGTCAACACTGTGGAGTCCTTCCGCTTCCTGGGCATCATCATCTCCCAGGACGTCAAGTGGGAGCTGAACATCAGCTCCCTCATCAAAAAAGCCCACTAGAGGATGTACTTCCTGCAGCAACTGAAGAAGTTCAACCTGCCAAGGACAATGATGGTGCACTTCTACTCTGCCATCACTGAGTCCATCATCACCGTCTGGTACGCTGCTGCCACTGCCAAGGACTAGGGCAGACTGCAGCGTATCATCCGCTCTGCAGAGATGGTGATTGGCTGTAGTCTGCCATCCCTTCAGGACCTGCAAGCCTCTAGGACCTTGAGGCGAGCAGGAAAGATTGTGGCCGATCCTTCCCATCCCAGACACGGACTGTTTAGATCACTACCCTCCGGCAAGAGACTGAGGTCTATCCAGACTAAAACCACGCACCATAAACAGCTTCTTCCCTACAGCAGCAGGACTCACCAACCTGACCCCCGCTGACACGGACTCTGACCCCGTTTATCCATCGGTCTATTTTATTTGCACATTTTATATTTCATAGTTAGTATATTTTAGTACATTTTCTACCTCTTTTAGTATATTTAATATTATTTTCACACTTAGTATTATTTGCACATTGTACAGCTCTTTTCATTATGTTTATTGTTTACACTACTGCTTACTGTTTGCACTACTGTTTATTGTTTACACTATTGTTTATTGTTGTCTATTGTATGCACCATCAGACCACAGCAAATTGCTTCTATGTGAATACTTGGCAATAAACCTGATTCTGATTTCAAGACCAGGTTTGAAACCATGGAACATGGCAAACGTTATCCAGCACGCAACAACAGCAACCGTGCTGTCACCTAGCCTACCATTCATAAGTTAGGCAATCACTTTTTAAGTTAATTCTTATGGTTTGTTCTGTATCGGAAAAATTGCACTAAAAAAGTCAATGCAGGAATGTAATAAAAAGTGAGTCCATGATGAAGATGTAATTGAAACCGAAAGAAATATGGAAAAGGATCCATTTTTCAGAAGGTGAACATGGAGGGTCAGCTCACTTTCAGCTCTGGGCTTTTGAACTCTTCAGCCAAGCGAAGACGCTATAGACGCCACACAGTGTCACAGCAATCTAAAAACCTAACGTAAAATAAAATAAAACACCATACCCTAAAACACAATCTCTGGAATTGAAACAACAATTCTGTGGATAAAATTCACAGGGTTACATTTGGCGCCCCATACACGCACGCACAACGTGATTTAGCCAAGTACTTGTGTTCATGTTCCTGGATCAAGTGGACTGGTTATGGTTGGGTCCAGGTTAGCATGTTAGCTGGATTCGACCGGGATGTTGATCCAGGAACATGTCCTATTTGGCTAAATCACATCGTGCATA
>CABFOS010138319.1:0-10655 GCA_900660315.1 Diretmoides pauciradiatus | reverse complement strand
GTAGCCTCTCCTCCCGGGACACCCCACTCCAGCCAAGCCAGCACCCTGGTCAACGGGCCAGACGAGCCGATCGATCAGCTTGAGGCGGAGGTGCAGCCTGTCCCCGATAAGGCGCCCTCCCCCTTGGACTGCAGTGAGGTCATGGCGTCTTGCAGCGCTGCCGCATCCAGCGATACATCCCGGACCCAGGAGGAGGTGTAGCAGGAGAGGACATGCCACGCCACCTATGGACCTCGCTAAACCGCCTGCGCACTGGCGTCGGACGCTTCAAGTCTTCTATGAAGAAGTGGGGCCTGTCGGACAGCGCGGCATGCGAGTGTGGCGAGCCTGAACAAACTGCCGAGCACATTATCACCGGCTGCCCCCTATACAGCCCACCCTCAGAAGCTGGCCTCTTCCACTTAGGACCAGAGACGAGGGCGTGGCTGAAAGACACTGAGTTGGCCATCTGATGATACACGAAAGAAGAAGAAGCAGCGCTGCTCAGGTCAGGAGGTGATCTTCCTCCTTCTCTGGACCACTTGGCCCCATGTGGGCAGAGCTCGTCGCTCGATTTTATTTTGAAATAGCTCACAGGAATTTCAACCCATCAACACCAATCTATTTCTCACCTGTTTATAAGGTCATTATGATGCTTTCACAACCATTTCTTTTCCAGAAAACTTCGACTGATCAGCCTGTTGGCTCAGCTGGTATTGGCATAAAGGTCGAAGGTCATGATGTTAAGGGATTTGTAAGAGCTTTTTCTTTAAAGTAAGAGCTGTGAAAGTTAAGGGGGGGTGTCCAAGACAGAGGGGATGTGGTTTGGTGTCAATATAATCATAACTGAGAAACTATTGTAATTACAAACTTGATATGTGCATGATAAAGGTAATGTCATTGATAATCATGCTTAGTTGAGATTTTATTTATTATTATTTTTAGTCATAAAATAATCAGTGTGAAATGTGTAATATCATGTTTAGTTGAGATTTTATTTATTATTATCATTTTTAGTCCTTAAATAATCAGTGTGAAATGTGTAATATCATGCTTAGTTGAAATTTTATTTATTATTATTATTTTAGTGATAAAATAATCAGTGTGACATGTGTAAGGGCTGCCACTGTCCCTAATGGCACTGATTTGAGATTTCTATGTTGTGAAATAACAAAGTTACTGAATATTGAAATGGGAGGCGTTGCACTTTTTTGACGGTCCCTAAATCCCCCTACAGCGAGCAGCGCTCAGACGGACATTCAGCGCTGTGTGATCACGATGCAGTCGGTGATTATGATCTCCAAACATTTTGAGTGGATCAAAACTGTGAAACGTCCGTCTAAATTAGGTTTCTAACATATCCCAAAACTGTGAGAATTCGAGCCTTTGTCACGGAGCTATAGAATGAAACAGCCGCAAGAAGCGACGAATATCACAAATGAAACTATCATCACTCCGCTTCCAATTATTTGCATTGATGATATGGCAAAAGTTTGATACAAAAAGATAAAACTAAATTAAAAAACTAAAACTAAATTAAAAAACTAAACGATCGGCGGCCGGAAGAGGAAGTCGTTCTTCGGATCCCCTGTCTAGACCAGATAACCCAGAACTAGTGGCCGTTGTACCGAGATTGATGCTGATCCATCTGAAGGAAGTTGGCGTGACAAGTTCAAGTTCAAATGAGGCTTTTTTCTAAGCTAACGTGAGCTAAAGCAGATTTGATTTTCCCCCCGTTAAACTTCCAATTAAAGTGAGCTCTCTACCTTAGAATAAACGGTAACAGCGCGAGGTTAACTGTTAGTTAAAAGTTATCCATCCACTGAACTACCGTGAAAAATAAGATGCCATTTCTCAGACCCCTCATTTAGTTTAGTAGGAGAAAGGTGGGCATCTGTCTCAAATAGTTTAACTCAAAAGGCGGCTAACATCAGAGGTACATCACTCCACGACCTGCTAACCTAGCCGACAGGAGTTGTTGACACATGCATCTTTTAAAACAACGGGAAGAAACATGAACTTTGCGGCCCTATATTAATAGCAACGTTGCCATGTTAACTAATGTAAAAGGCAAAGTCACCATACATTTGCCACTTATCATTTCAAACAAGACAGTTTACGTTAAACTACTTTATATTCACCTCAAATCCTGCTCAATCCCCTCGCCGCTCCAGTCATGCCAGACAGGACACACACAAATAGGACTTCCGGTCTGAACCTTCACAATAAAACCTTTATTATGATGACGAACGTTACAATAGTGATGAGTGATACAAAATACCGGAAGTGCAAATGAAGGACGTGGGACTCTAGTAAATGAAAATGCTGATGCTTGCTATGGTGTTCATTTGGTATTGGTTGTGTCATTCGTGTTATATCTGAATTGGGCTTCTACGAGTGTTTGCCCTGGATTATGGCACAAGTGAAAGGATAGTAACATCTTGTCCTGTGTATTCATTAATTCAAGTGGCATTTTACGTTGAAAGCAGAATCGTTAGACGTCCGGCTGTTTCTAGCGCCAGTAGTCGAAAATTATGCTGCACCTTTCCCAAATCCCCATCTGTCGGTGATGTTGCCCCACTTAGGAACTCTTTAGGCTAATCAGATGGAAAGGGCGGGGCTTTGCCTGCAACGTAGACAGTGTTGCGTGGAAGTATTTATTATCCTTGGATAATAAATACTAATCAACTGTAATCGGCCCAGTACAGTGTGCAATGCGACTTCACGAAGACTGCAGTGACATTAGGCAGTATCAGTTGTCCTTTCTGCTTCAATATGTGTACTTTGCAAGTCTAGAGTCTTTATTTAACAATACTATACACACATATTTGAGTTTATTTGTATTCTTATTATAACATTGAACTTATATTGGGATGGCTCCAAAATAGCTTCAACAATGCAAGTCTTCAATTTAATATAGCTGTTCTTTGATATTTGTTTTGTTCCTTTTATTGTACAGCACTTTGTAACTAAAACACTATACATATATTACACTATTAATTATCGCATACATAAATTAGTATGACTGTTTAGATGTTATAATTATGAAAGGAAATCAATATTAGCTTAAACGCCTTAATTATGAAAGGAAATCAATATGAGCTTAAACTCCTTAATATGTGCTGCCCTCACCAATCCCTTTACTTAGGTAAAGTTATGTATGTGGGTGTAGACACTAAGTTAGGTATTTGGGCAGTGTCCATTTGACCTTTTGGCTTCTCAAACATCTCGGATGTGAAATGGTCAAATATACTCTATTCAAATTTCTGCAATTGAAATACAATCTATCAAGTTTGAGTTTGGAAATTTACATTTTTTAAATAAATTATAGATATGCATTATGTAGTTCAGTATATATTTTAGCAGTCGCAAGCCAAAGTTAACTACAGGAGTTTAAGTGTTCATTTTGAGAGGGTGGATTACCATGTTACACCAACCAATGATGTTTAATAAGCAGAGGCTTAATCATCTTTGGCCATATCCTGCCTCAAAAACAATATTAGATAAATCAGATACGTTATCTCACACTCATCTGTCATTCTACACAGAGCGTAGACACTTTCCCACTGCTGAGAGAAGACTCAAAATGTTTAAAGGTGAATGGGTTTGTGTACTTTTGGGACAATAATGTTTGTGCAATCGTATTATATGTTAGTTTTTTGGAGTACATCTTTTATTTTACATCAAATAAAAACATTGTTTAGTATGTATGGTAAATGATTAGTGCCAAGAGACTATTTGAATTCTATAACTTTTAGTTTGGCATGGCCATATTGAAGTGTTGAATACAAAATAGTGGATTTGTTTAATCAATCAATTAAAAAAATGCACTGGCTTAAAATTGAAAGTCAGTATTTTTTTAATTTACCTTTTAGCTATTATTTTAAATTTGTTTTTCCCAATTCATTCAGTTTTCTTCCTGAGACACATCTGAGCGTTGACTGAAAGGGAGTCACTCCAATTCTTGCCATTTATTTTTGGTTAGTTAACATCAAACTTAATCAATCACATTGACATAAAACAGACTCGTCTAAAAACATTAACATATGGTTAGCTAGTTAACCACTAGCTGCTGGCAAGTTGGTGGGTAACTTTTGCATGCATTATTTGAGTCAATTCGACAATTTAAATAAAATAATCTGATTTGCATTAGAATTTACATGTATACTGGTATGCAAATCCGATGACATTAAAATGTTAATGAAACATTTAATTCAAGCCATGCCCTGCTTTATAGTTAAAAAAATAAATAATTCAAATTTGAAAATTCAAATGCAATCAAATTATTAAAACCAATCTTTTAATATTGTATTTAAGTCATAATTGCAATTAAAATTCAATAATTCTATAAAGTAAGCATTTGCATGCTTACCTTGGGGAATCTATGACAATTTGAAAAGGTTAATGAAAGCCAATTGACACTGCATTTTCAATGACTTGTTCCACTTGTCTTACAATATAAGTTTGCCATCTTACTTAACTACAAAGCTTTTTTTTTTTTTTTTTTTTTTTTTACAAATGAAGATTTCTGTATATGCCACACATTGAGTGAATGTCACCATGCATTGTTAGCTTCACCACATCACAAAGTTCAAATATGAAATTAGACTGAAAGGGCTTCTGGTTAAGCATTCGGCAGAATTCAGAATATGAAATAGCTATGCTTACAGAATTCTGGTTATGAATACTCATGGTTTTTCCATGAACCTTGACTGGCTGCTGGAAGATCACAGCATTTTGAAAGGAAAAATTGAATCTCATGCCAAAAAAGGTTGCCGTTACTTGTCGAAACAATGGTGCAGTCATTTTGTTTGTATTAAATGTATGTTGTATGTTGAGGGTTTCTCCACACCACATCATTTGAAAATGGCATGAAAGACAGTTTTGTGTAGACTACCCTTTTTAATTTTAAATGTTCATCATACAAAAGCATTTCATGCCACCTAATGGAACATAGTCTAAAAACTGATCAGCAATTAAATCTTTGAAATGGATATGTGAAGTAAGGAGTCTGATGACAATTCAAATGTATGCATGTTTATCATTACTAAACTTTGTACAACACTTTTTGAGCACATTACTAATGAACACATTTACATACAGTTTCTATGCTATGGTGCAAACAGAAGTAAACGCTAAGATTCCAACCAGAACAATATCTGACCAAACCAAGTATCCACCAAGGATGAGTATTGCATAAAAAAACATACATACTGAACAAAGTATATCACGATAATCACAATAAAGCAAATTTCATCTGAAGAACAAAAACAAAATTGGTAAATTAACTGTATTTGAGTTTGTATTCCTGGAGGCAAGCCACAATATAAAAAAGGAAAAAAAGAGGAAGCAAATCATTTGACTTGATGAACATGTTTTTCAAAACATGTTTGTGATCTGTCCAAACCACACTGTTACTGTCACGTTAGACGCCATGGAAAACAATCTTATTTTCACACAAAAACCAGATGTATTTTTCTTGAGCCTATTGGTCTTCCATTCAGTTCTTTAATGGCGGTTAATGCCTCCTGGCGGGATTCAAAGACTACAGTTGCAGAACCTTTAGGCATTCCATTCTTGTCATACTGCAGTGAGACAGATCCAGGGATAAGACGATATCCATAGCAAAAGTCATAGATTTCATCAATTTTGATTTGAGATGGTAGGTTAACTAGCTTAATACAGGTAGGACCATCGAAACGCTGCGCAGGGGTTCCACCGCCTCCATGAATCGATCCATTACCTCCATCCTGGGAAGCACAAGAGCCTACAGCGTAGGGATCGTAACCGCTGCCTCCATGGATATGAATCTGCAGATTACTCATTGGCATATTACTATCAGGAGGGATTCTCAAGTCAGAGTACTCCATGTCACCAGGATGATAGGATGCCTCACTGCTCCTGGCTGAGCACCTCTCCTCTCTTAGAACTGGCTCTTGCGCTGCTGGAGGCTCAACACCAAACTCCTGCATCTGAGACCGTGAAATGCATTTCAACATGACTTCTGACCCAAGAAACCGTTGCCCATTTAGAGATTGTGCACTCATAGCCTCTCCCTCAGACCGACAGACAACCAAAGCCTCTCCAAGCCCAGCACCTTTATGGTCACGCAGCAAGACCACTCTGTCCTCTGTGATATTAAACCCAATGAAGAAGTCCATGATCTCAACTTTACGCACATCAAACGGCATATTGCGCACATAGAGACACACTTTCTCAGAGTCATAAGGATCACCCTGCTGACATGGAGGCCCCTCTTGAAACCTACCGGTCCTCCCAAGAGGTCCATCCTTCATGTTAGGTGATTCCAGAACAGAGATCATTTTCTCTCTTGAGATAGGGGAGATATAAACATATCGGTTGAGGAATTCTTCTTTATGATGAGTTAAGGCATCACAATAGTCCCTCAGACTCTTGAATAGTACAAACACAGATCTTGTTCTTCTCCCTTCACTGTCAAGTAGGTACAGAATCTGGTCATCCTGAAGTCTTGCATTTGAGAAAAGTTCTTTTATGCTCCTTTTATCCACCGAATAGGATAGATTTTCCAACATAACACAGAACTCCTCATTGGAAGGACAGTTGATCCTAGGGGCCAAAGGTGATCGTGACCTCGCACGATGTTGTAGATTCCTCTGAGTGCGAATTGGTGACTTTCCTCTTCCGAACTTGCCATTATTGTTGACACCTATTGCCACATTACCACCAGCCTCACACCATTGGTCTTCTGTTGATTCGTAAACTTCCACAAACCTTGACCCAATGTATTCCCTATCCCTCTTCAGGCCATCTCTTGCATCTTGTCTTGTTGCAAATCTGACTAGACCTATTCCATTGTTTTGGCCACGTGAGTTTTTCAATAAGATTATGCCATCAACAAGTAAACCATGAAAAAAGTGACTGATGTCCTTTTCAGTCACAGAGAAAGGCATTCCCTTCAGAAGCACGTACAGGTCATCATTAGAGGTTGACGTATCCCTCCGGTTCCGGGGGGGAGAATGACCTGATCTGCTTCCTGATCTTCTACCTGCCTCAGGGTGGCCAGCTCTTCTAGCTCCCCCAGGAACATCCATTTCAAGTCGTCTTGAACTTTCCTTAAATGGCCTCTTCTGATCCAGCTCTGCATTTTTTGTACTTTCCTCAAGAATACTCTGCATTTCTGATTTACTGCTTAGTAGCAAGTTAACAGAGGATCCCTTAATGCAACCCCCTGACCGTGTCATAGCTCTTCTTGCATCTTCATCAGAAGCAAAGATAATGAAAGCCTCCTCTTGTTCCCCACCAATAATATGCACCCCACCATCTGGAATTTTGAGGCCAGTGAAGAAATTGCGAATATCATCAGAACCTGCTGTGATTCTGAGTCCCTGTAAACGGATGACCACCGCCATGCCGAAGCACAAACAACAGCACCTGCAGACAGAGGGGTACAGAATAGCATTATTGCCGACAGAGCCTCTCTAGCTCAGGTTTAATTCCTTGGCATTCCAACTTAACACCACTGAACCTGAACAGTGATGTGACATCTGAGGTTGTGATATAGGACATGAAAGGCAGGGAACACCATTAAAATGCATCAATGGCCAGAACGACGGGTTTAAAAATAAATTAGTTTGCAAAATTCAATAGAGGAAGATGAACAGGTGACAAACCAACATATACCTAGGCTGGATAGTCTCACAATACACAGTATGAAGTTAAAGCATCTGCCATTCATGTTGAAATGACATCTAGATTAGTCAACTCAAATCTGGACTGCAAACCACCTTCCCAACACACAATTCCATCCAGTCAAATGTATATTTATTCAAATACTTCAGAGAAAGCCAATAGTATGATATTCACTAGTACTTGCAGTTCATCACTGGCCAAGAAAGGACAATAAAATTGACAACAGGCTGAAATTAACAAATAGTCAAACTGCTGAAATCAACAGAGGCTACAAAAAACAGCGCATCATCAAACCAGCAAAATCAGTCCCCTGATCATGCTACACCTTATATGGGATTCCAGAATTATATTAACTCGCCATTTTGTCAATCACACCATTGAAGCAATAACATAACAAGAATATTACCTTGTTAATTAAGGAGAAAAAACATTTTTGCACACCTCTTTACCTGGGAGGGGAAATATTCACATTTATCAGATAATCCAGCAACATTCGTCAGTCTGCCATATTCCATGAATATCCATGCCAACTACCAACACTGGCAAGAGGCCCATTCCTCTCACTACTACACTATTGCCACAACAGATGATTCAAATATAACTGAAGTTTAGCACACATACTGCTCATTTACTGGAGAGGCCTGTTTGTTGTCTCCTGAAAGCTTTCCTTTATGTAGCCTAGTTTCCAATGATAATTATAATGCATACTATAACTCAAGACACCATTACAAGAGAACCAGGTGCAACTCATTTACACACCTACACCTTTGCAATTGTATTAGAAACATCTGTTGAGAAATAGACAGTACCAATATGCAGAGCCAAACAGCACAGCAATAAACTTTTTGACAGTAGCATTTTGCAAGGCTATTTCCAGGCAAGGACACAACACTAAATCAGCCACACCTCATGCTATGAGGACAACACTTCTGCTATGGTGACACATTATACTTAAGACATTTCAACTAGCTGCATCAGTGCCATCTGTGATACAAGCAAACCACTCAACTGAGCTCCGGCTCTACTATATCCAATGAACCACCAGACCTTATTGCAGAACAGCATTAAAAGTAACAGTTACATTATTTATAACCATTGGAAATTTCACAACCAAAAACACCAAATGAATGTAATTTTGTTAGATTCAGGTAACAGATGGCAAATCTAGGCTGAGGCCCACGAAAGGACACAATTAATTTTAATCGGAAGTCTTGCACTTATAGTTTAGTTCTTGTCAAATTACTCTTGAAATATCAGCATGGTTAGACAATTTTCAGTCTACCGGTATGTTTATGGCCATCCACTGCCACTCCACATACAACGGGCTAATTATATTGGTTTAATTAGTAGTAATTAACTATACAAGTGCCTTGTAAAATCTCTTGACTTTTACTTTTCCAATGTTGTGTTCCTTTTCTGGAACAGGCCAGCAGTTTTCCGGTTTCCTAAATGCAAAAACAGTAAGTTAGGCTTCAATAAAATCCAGCCCTTCCCTCTTACAATCTTATCTCAATATGGACATATTTACAATAGCCATTCGGATAAATGACAAAGAGTAATTTGACAAATACCATATTAAGATTTACAATAAAAAAAAAAGTTTCCCTGGACACATATTTAACAAAAACCAAGTAATTACAATTTCAGTAGTGACGGGAAACCACTACTGCACTATGCTACTGGCAACGCAGCCTGAAATATTTAACGTAAACTGCTATTCATCACATTGTAACGTTAACTAGAGCAACGGCTATAATGCTGAGCCGAGCGAGTAACGTTGACTAGCTAACGCTAACTACGTAAACCACGGGAAATACAATCATTAACCAAAGCACACTATACTGTATGCCACAAATACAAGAAGCTTTCTAAATGGGGTTGACATGACTAAACAAACGACATTTAACCATTGTATTGCTGTTACGTTAACTAACTAAACAGACAACCTGAAACCGTTGCATGCATTGTGGCTAACGCTGTTAGCATGCTATGTGGCTAGCGTTGTATACGGCCTTTTATAACAAAGAACGCCCAGTCACTGGCTAGCGTAGCTAACGTAAGCTAGCGAGCTAAGGGCCGCTAGCATTAGCTCAGTTTTCATCGGAGGCGATAAAAGCTTGCTGCCTAACATAAATCACACAATACCTGTCTAACAGCACTACTTACACAAGCCACTAGTACAAAGAAAATGTTTCTTAGACAAAAAAAGGTCAATTGAACGGAAAAGTGTATATAAAGTTAATCGGGAAATGTTCGGCCTCGCGTCTCTCGCCGAGCTCGGGAAGATGAAGAGAAGTCGCGGGGCGCAATGGTTAACGTCGTCAGGCCTTCCGCTGTGGGCGTTGTTTACCGCGGCGCCACACACCACTGGTACTGGTCCATATGGAAAGCCGTTTTAACATTTAATAAAAACTATTGATATCAAGGTTTTTTGAATTTTGATATCAAGTTTTTGAATTTTGATATCAAAGTTTAAGAATTTTGATATCAAGTTTTTGAATTTTGATATCAAGTTTTTGAATTGAATTGAAATGAACAAAACTTGATTAGTATGGAAAGCAGTTTTAACATTTAATCAAAACAATTGATATCAAGGTTTTTTAAATTTTGATATCAAGTTTTTGAATTTTGATATCAAGTTTTTGAATTTTGATATCAAGTTTTTGAATTTTGATATCAAAGTTTACGAATTTTGATATCAAGTTTTTGAATTTTGATATCACCAAACTTGATTAAATGTTAAATAGGCTTACCATTTAAATCAGACTTCCGAATTTTGATATCAAGTTTCCCAATTTTGATATCAAGTTTCTGAATTTTGATATCAAAATTGGGAATTTTGATATCAAGTTTTTGAATTTTGATATCAAGTTTTTGAATTTTGTTTGGGAATTTTTATATCAAAGTTGAATTTTGATATCACATTTCAAAAACTTGATATCAAAATTCCCAATTTTGAATTTTGATATCAAAATTCCCAATTTTGATTTGATATCAAAATTCCA
>CABFOS010138306.1:0-11602 GCA_900660315.1 Diretmoides pauciradiatus | reverse complement strand
TTAACTTAGATGTTGTTATGCTTAACACGCAGTACTGTTAACTTTACTTAATTTCTAAGATTAGATTAGATAATTTAGTTATTTTTAAATGTCTGATCTAAAGAGAAACAAAGGGTGTGATATTTCTCTTCTCTTATAGTACCACAGAGAAGCTGAGGAGAATCGACCAGCAACAAAAGCGACACACTCACAGCCTGAGCCTCCCCTACCAGCAGAACAACAAAGAAAGTATGATGCAAACTCAAATGAAGCCAAGAAACTGAACAGGGCTGTAGCAGAGTACATATGCATGGATCAGGTCCCCGTGTATACTGTTGAGAAACCTGGGTTCAGACAACTTCTTGGACAGTTAAATAACAAGTATTGTTATTATTATTTTCACTAATGCAAAAAAAGTTTTAATTATTTTTTTACTAGTCATTCTGCTGTTGTCAAGTTATAGCCCTGTTGTCTTTAAATAAAAATCTAAACTGTTATGCCCTCAATGTTGTCAATTTTTCCCCGTGGTATGTATCGTATCGAAGTTAGAAATTCCAGTATCGTGACAACCCTAGTAAGCACACATATTTCAAAAAGTGCACAAGAAATGTACGCAATTTCAAAAACCTTGGGAGCACATTGGCTGAGAGACATCAACAATCTCTTGCAAGCATATCTTTAGGCTGGCAGCCTCTTTCTGCCAACTGTGCAAAAAGAGCAAGCTGATGGATTTGATAGCCAGTTGTATAGTCCCTGCATTCAAGAGGCTGTAAGGACGAAGGGCATTCATGAGGCAATCATGGTGACACCTGCTGTTACAAGGGCACCAAAAGTCCAAACCATGCCACCAATCACAATGCTACATGGATATCAACTTATCAAGATGCCACCAAGTGTTAGACATACTGCTCAAGAAAGTAGTAGACCTAGTAAGGATGATTTAGAAATAGTGAGAATCATTGTGGATTCAATCAGAGAGGTGTGATTAAATCCAACCAGAAGCCAGTGCTCAGAGATAGCTGTAAGAATTACTGAAAAGTATCCAAATTGCTTTTCAGACCAGATGATAAAGGGAGAGTTGATTGGCAACCATGACAACACACTACCTAGAGTTAGGAGACCCAAGTGCACAATGGAGATGGAGGACAGCCAGCCCACAGCAGCTGAACGCCAGACCACAACATCCAAGTCTGCAAAATCAGACGACTACGGCTGCATCATTTGGCAGCCGCTGGACCTCCCTGTAGATGAGACTCCAGAGTCAGCAGGAATGAAAAGACAAGGGATGAGTAAAGGACAACTTCGATATTTTTCAACCCGGACCCTATTTTCCCATGACTGTGTGTCTAACTGACGCATGGGAACAAGAGTTTTTGAAATTGTTCTAGTATTGACTGAATCTGTACCTGCTAGTGGTTAGCAGTTAGCTTAACAAATACGTCTAAAAGGTGTTTTTTTGCCACTGACAGGCTCTGATTGTTGTTATAAGTGTCTGACAGGATCCCGACAGAGAAATAAAATGTTTTTCTTTACCTTTCGCTTGATCCGGTCTGTTGTTATTGTGTTAGCATCCACTTGTAGCACAAGTAGCCACAACAACAGCGTGTCCCTATCCAACAAAGGTCTAGCTGCAACAAGAGGTCTCACTCCTCACGAAAGAAAAAGATTTTATTTCTCTGTCGGGATCCTGTCAGACATTTATAACAACAATCGGAGCCTGTCAGTTGCAAAAACGCTTTTAGAGGACTACGCACTTGCCCCGAAGCCTCACGTTTTAGACAGATTAGCTAAGCTAAGCGCTAACCGCTAGCAGGTACGGACTCGGTCTATACTTGACCAATTTTAAAAAATCTTGTTCCCACGAGTCAGTTAGACACACGGCCGTTGGCCATGGTTAAATAGGGTTGAAAAATATCTAAGTTATCCTTCAACAAGTGCTGTAACCCCGACTCCAGAAGCTAATGAGCAACCCATTCAAAGCTTTAAATAACTCTACATTTGTAGCTCTCTTGAAGTAATAGTAGTCTTGTACTGTAGTAGTCTTGTACTGCTTACTGGTAGTGAACTATGGAAATATCTATAAATACTATGCAGTGTTACATACATGCAACATTCTGCATACAGGAGCTCACTATCAGTACGTATTTTACACACAAAAAATAATTTAAAAAGTTTTTTGTTGTTTTGTTAGTACACATATTCTAAGTAAAATATTTTTATTACTCACAATTTCAGTGACTGGTGAATAAAATGTTTTTAGATTCCTTTTTACCAATCTCTTGGAGGGCCCTGTCCCCTGTCAGGCCCTTTGAATCGTTCTAATCCCCCACCCACACAGCGCCCCTGGTCGTGGGCCTAAATCAACATTTTGTTGGGTACTTCTTCATCTGTGATGGGAGGTATCCACTTTATAACCCCAGTGACATACCTCGCACTCGCACACACAATCCTGCAGCATTTAGATTAGGTGGTTAGTGAAGGGTGCTGTAGATGGCGTGGCCTGATGTCCTCTGTAGTCATCACTTGTGGACTAATGCATCATTCTTTCTGACATCTGAATTGGGCTCCTGTGTGAATGCTCACCCTGGATTATGGTAAAAAAGGATTATGAAATCAAATTCTGTGTATTGGTAAATTCCTTTAAGAGACCAACTTTCTGTACTGACAGCAGCCTTGTGACTTTACAGGAATATACTGTAGGACCTTTTTGTTAGTAATGGAATCTCATTTGGATGGAAAACCTCAAACAAACATACTGTGCCCACAAAGCCAGTCTTCAATTAATTATCAACAGACCAGCTTCCTGTTTTGTCTTTGTTGTTCTGTTGGGTCTGCTTGGGTTGGGGGTTTCACCATCCTGCGATTCCGCTAGTCCATCTCATTCTGGGTCACCGGATAGGAAGTCAGAATCCTATCCCTCATTTGGCCTCTCTGAGCAACACAAGGAGCTTATACCGCTAGGTACGCTGGGTATGCTGTGTATGCTGGGTGCGCCGGGTACGCTAGGTGCGCTGGGTATGCTGGGTGCGCCGGGTACGCTGGGTATGCTGGGTGCGCCAGGTATGCTAGGTCCGCGGGATATGCAGGGTACGCTAGGTACGCTGGGTACGCTAGGTACGCTAGGTATGCCAGGTACACTGGGTGCGCAAAACAGCAAAATATAACACCCATCTAGCTATAACCTGTTAAAGGCCATCCCCTTGTACGCTAGGTATGCCAGGTACGCTGGGTACGCTGGGTAGGCTAGGTACGCAGGGTACCCAAGCGTTACTATCGGAGGAGCGTTACTGCAGACTGCTCATAGCGGGACATTTGAGCGTAAGGAGGACTTGTGACAGGGTTTTGCGTCGGGTTTGCTGTCCAAGAAAAAAAAAGAACCCGAACAAGTGGAGGGGGTGTCTCTTCCTCCACCTGGATCTTAGACACGTGAAGGGCTCGGACAGCCTGATGGCCGATGCGTTGCCCGTTCGTTCATATCTGGGTAGTCCGTCTGTGTGATGTGTGCCCGCCCATTTGTCACGCCTGGCTCCAGGGCATGACAAAACCTAAGTCAACAATTACCCCAAAGGGAAGAACAAACCCAAATTCAAAGATAAACTAGAACAAAGATTATTATTATTATTAATTATTATTATTATTATTAATAATCCAACAATAATACAAACTAATGACAAAATGACAATAACAGAGCACACCAAAACATGTGCTCTGGGAGGCAGTCCCATCCCCTCCCAATCAACTATTGAGGGGATGGGGAAATTTTCTTATGTTTTTTATTCTTTTTGTACTGGCAAAAAAACAATTGAACTCAGTAAAAAAAAATAATCCAGATAGTAAAAGGGGAAAGTATATTTGAATTTCCTGTTAACGTGCTGTGTCCGCCGGTTTATTTATGGCAAAATTGTAAAAATATTCGTATATCTGGAATGTATTCGACAGTAATCAGTAACATAAGATATTTGACACATCAATGACGTAATTTGAGCGTCTGTGTGAGGAGCAGGGGCCAAAAACGGGGCAACCAATCCAATGTGAGCCCTTCACCTTTGATTGGACGACCGATCTGTTTTAAACTGTTGTTGTCTCTGCAGTGCATGTTGTGGGGGCGTGGTTTCAGGGGCCATCTCTAATTGGAGAGGGGGCGTTGCTTAGACCGCTGGTGGATTCAAAAAAAATTTCTAAGTGCTGCTGAAGAGGCAGACAGCACCTTTAATATTTGTTTTTGTTCCAGGGTCTGAGGTGAGACCGCCCCCGGCGCCATGGTTGCCGGGGGTTGGGCGTTACAAGGGGTTGGCCTTTAGCAGGTTATAGCTGGATGGGTGTTATGTATTGCTATGTAGGCATTTGTATACTTTGCTTATTAATTTTGGGTGGTCACTTGTCACTTTTGTTACCCAGCGCACCCAGCATACCCAGCGTACCTAGCGGTATAAGCTCCTTTTGTTGCACAGAGAGGCCAAACCAGGGATAGGGTTCTGACTTCCTATCCGGTGACCCAGAACGAGATGGACTAGCGGAATCGGAGGATGGTAAAACCCCCAACCCAAGCAGACCCCCAACCAAAGTGGACATAATAGCATCCTACCGGCGCCTCTCGGTGAGTTTAACCTTGTAATGCTCAGCTAGCTTTACCAGCTGCTCCTGAGTGAAGGCCTCCAACAAGTCCTCACTAGGAGACTAGTGTCTAGTCTGGGGGGGGGGTGACGGTTCCCCTGTTCTTTCCATTTGTTACGCTTGGCTAAAGGGCATGACAAGACCTCAGGAGAGAAATGAATGCGGGCACATCTCAGTGGTGCAGGTGCTGGACCAAAAAAATGTAACTGAGAAGAAATAATAAAGGTCTGCACACTGTTGAAAGCTCCCAAACGTGGATTTAATGTGCTATTGTATCCACGTTTGGGAGCTTTCAACAGTGTGCGGACCTTTATTATTTCTTCTCATGACAAGACCTCAGCCAAAACAATTACACCAAAGGGAAGAACAAACCCAAATTCAAAGATAAACTAGGAAAAAGATTTATTTAACCAAACAATAATACAAACTAATGACAAAATGACAATAACAGAGCACACCAAAACATGTGCTCTGGGAGGCAGTCTCTCAGAACAATGAGTTGACACAGGTTATATAGGGTAGGTTTTATTTGATGTAAATCTTTCCATGCTTAAGATGTTTTACAGTGCTTTTGTTGTGTTTTAACCTTTGGTTTTATCGGTTGGTTTGGCAATGCAACAGAGGCACAGAAAAAAAAACTCAGGAAAACTCTAACTATTGCCAGCAAGCTACTGGGTTTTAAACTGACTAGCCTAGAAGACATCTACAGATCCAGGTCTATGAGCAAAGCAGAGAAAATTATCTCCGACCCCAAGCACTCTCTGTGCACAGTGTTTGATCTGTTACCTTCTGGGCGTAGGTTCCGGCTGCTAGCCTTTTCAAAGAATAGATCTAAACAATCATTCATACCTCAGGTGATCAAATACCTGAACGCCCAGGTGGAGACAATGACTCTGATGATCATCCTGACTCTGCCCACCAACTCCAACCTGAAACAGAGAGTTAAGGTGTGTTCACACCGAACGCGACTTGCGACAACGAGTCGCTCAAAACGCGTGAAACGCGTCGCTTGAACATATTTTGGATCACTGCTTAGTCGCGCGTCTAAACGCAATCCGTATTTAGCAGCTGGTACCTTCGGCTTGCCGTAGCAGGGAGGCGTGTCGTGTGTTTAACTCTCTTCCGGGTACTACAAAGTTAAACGTTTGCGGGTCGTTCTCAAGCTGCAATAGACAGACAATCACAAAACTTACCCGGTAAGATGAACTTCTTCACTGACTTTAACCCACGTTCTCTGCTTTTTATTTGGGTCCCTGTAGAAAGGTGAGCGAGTGTCATAAATGATCGGGTGTTGGCACAGAGCTATTTTTAGCTTCTCCGTGTTGATAAGTGACGCCAGGAAAAACTCGACGGTGATTGGTTGTCGCAGCAAAGTGTCGCGTCAAGTTGCTTGAAAAGTTCAATTTTTTTTAACTTTGGCGACTTGAGCGACTAGGCGTCCGGCGACTAGACGCGAGAGTCGCATTGCTCAAAACGCATGAAACGCGTCGCCTGACCTGAAGTCGCGTGTAGTCGCATCTTTACATTGACTTTGAATGTAAATTGGTCGCTCTAGTCGCCCAAGTCGCGTCTGGTGTGAACACAGCTTTAGGGATACCAAAAACTGAAATGAACTGTGACAACGCACGCACAATTGACCTAGTGGTTATAGTGCGCAGCGGATATGTCGCCGGATATGTTCGAAGGGTTGCTTAAACACTTGAATAGGAGACAAGGAAGCAGGTTTTAATTTCTGATTTGGCCTCCCGGTCACCTAACAGGTATGGCACATTTGAACATACTCTGCTACACTGCGCTTCACTCGCGGCCAAAAAAAATGCCTCAAAATGCGGTCACATGTTTTCCTGACCCCTAAGTGTCCCGACCCATCATGAGCTAACTTCAAAACAGTTTCATGGAATTTAGCTGGTAACACAATCTGAATAATAGGGTCCCCAATAAACCTCTCGCCATGCAGAACCCATTTCCTCACCAGCAACCCGTTATGAATAAAGTAACCCCGAGCACTATTCTCCATCTCCCCATCAGAAAACACCTGCTCAAACAGAGCCTTAAGGGAAAGATCAGCCTCTTGTTCCACCTTCAGGTGAAACTATCAAAGGCAAGTCAGACAAGGAAAACAATGATGCTGAGTTTTCCCCCCTTACCTTGTCTGAATCACTGACAGGAATAACAAGTTTGGTACGCGTCATGGCGCGCGTCACCCTGCACGCGTGAAAATCTCAGGGAAGTTTGCTTCACTGTCATCAGGCTGATTTTTCACTAACGGCACAGAAGATACCACCAATGGCGCCGGCCCATCAGCCCAGACCCGTGCCCCGGCTACACCATTACCCAAGATCAGAGTAATACCTGCTACCTGTAATGCAGGGCGCACACCAACTGCTACATGGCCCTGGAACAAATCAGAATGCAGCATAATATTATTAACTGGTACCTTTAACACGGTCAAACCCATCCCCAAAACAGGAATAAATGAACCCGTATCACTCCCATTCGAAAATGGTAACACTGACGCCTCGATAAAAGAATCAAAAGCACCCGTATCACGCAAGATTTTCACAGGTACCTTTACATCACTACCCACCATTGTCACAAACCCATCTGTAACAAAAGGGAAGTAGGATGAGTCAAGATCGTCAGGTGATGCACCAGTAGCCGTCATTCGGCCAGCCACAACAGGCGTACTCAGTACCGACACCGTCAAGCCAGCACCTTTAACTGGTGATGCAACCGCAGGTTTAGATATGGATTTAAGAGCATAACAGTCAACTTTCCAATGCCAATGTGGCAGAAATTACAGAATCTATCAGGATCACGCATGCCACGGTCAGCTTTTGCATCTGGCCACGCAAACCTATTTACGTGGCCAGTAGAATTCATTCTACCCACAGAACAACCGTCCCCATTACCAAAGTTTAAAAAAAACTCCGCCGATGAGACAATACATATTCATCTGCTTAAACAGCAGCTTCAGAAACGGTTTTGATCTTACGATCACTGACATAAGTAGCAATATTACCCGGCAGGCAGTTCTTAAACTGCTCTTAAACAGACGTGTTTCGTTTTGACGTTTCGACAGTCGAAACGCGTCTGTGTATGATCCAGTGATATTTATTAAAAAACACCGGAAGGACACTCTGAGTGTTGCTGGCCTTATTTATTTTTTTAACATTTTGCCTGGGCCCTGCACCTCTTGAAGTTGTTTTTTGTCTTATCAGAGAGTGCTCATTTTTACCACTTACCAGTTCTTAAACTGCTCCAAGATAGCCTAATCAGGTCACATAGCACACAGTTACACGTGTTACATGTAGCTAAGCTAAGTTACATGTTACTGTCACATCAGTAACCCCCAGCGCCGAACACCACCTGCTATGCAGCAGACTTGGTTTTTGATCGGCGTTCCCGTTCATTGTTTTTGCACTGTTTTACAACAGTCCAGACATCATGTTCTTCACATGGTCACTCACACCACTGATAACTGACTGACACTGTAATGAATGGGTGCATTCATGTGAAGGGGATCGCGCATGTGAGGCTGCGCAGGGAAGTTGGGAAGTCGAGATAGTAGTAAGCTGCTTGTTGTAAGAGACAGAGTTTTGTTAATAAAGACGAGTTGGATTTAAAGTACATACCCCGCCTATCTATACTTGTATGTCTCAGCGACATTACATGGTGTCAGAAGGTGTGGACTAACTCAGTCAGGGCGAGCAGAAAGACGATATCGACGACAACGATGCCAAAGTTTCACCCGCCGGAAGGATTTCGGGTTGAGAGCCCCGCGGAATGGCCGGAGTGGTGACAAAGATTCTGCCGCTTCAGGACAGCAACGAAACTGAACAAGGACGAGGGAGTCATTCAAGTCAGCTCGCTCATCTACGCCATGGGAAGCGAAGCTAAGGAAGATATTCAGTTTGTTCACATTCGCGGAGGAAAATGAGAAAGAGGACTTTGACTTAGTGTTAAAAAAATGGACAGCTACTTCATTCCACAACGGAACGTCATACACGAGCGGGCATGCTTCCACCAACGTAACCAATAGCCGGGTGAAGAAGCTGAAAGGTATATAAGAGCATTGTAAGACCTGGCCGATAATTGTGATTATGGAGATCAAAGGGATAATCACATTCGTGACCGCTTGGTAGTGGGCATTAGGGACAAAGAACTGTCTCAGAAATTTCAAGTAATGCCGCAGCTAACGCTAGCCCAAGCTATACAGCAGCTACATCAGTATGAAGAGGTAACTAGACAGGTTAACTTACAGACAAAGGAGAGTTGGCCGAAGGTAGTTCACCACATAGCTAGCAGCTCCACTAGCATGAGATGCAACAAAAGGAAAAAGGTGCGCATAGTGAAAGTGGCACCACGGCTAGCAGCAAATCAGACAACTGCATGAGATGCGGTAAAAGCAAGCATGCACAAGGCGAAAGATGTCCGGCATGGCCAAGTACCTGCAACAAATGCAAACGCAAGGGACACTGGGAACGGGTGTGCCTTTCCAAATCTGTGATGGAGATCACAGAGGACATTCACAATTTTCATTTCTTAGGAGCGATTAGCAAAGAGGCTAGTGAGGAAAACTGGACTGTTACTCTAAACATAGGGGACACTCCCACATGTTTTAAAATTGACACTGGTGCCGATGTCAGTTATGAGTGAGGAAGAATACAGACAGCTGTCGCCTAAAAGTGAATTGCATCCAGCTGATGCACGGTTGAGTAGCCCTGGGGGGGGGAACTACAGTGTTTGGGTCAATTCGAGCTACAAGGGGCAACAGTATGCTTTTCCTATTTATGTGACACCGGGCAGGGGCATCAACAACCTCCTTAGTCGAATAGCAGCAGCTGAATTGGGCCTTGTTAGACGAGTGAACGAGGTGAGCAGTGATGTGTTTGGGAACAGTGGACAGCTAAAGACTGAGCCAGTACGTATAGTACTCAAGGAGGGGGCCCAGCCTTATGCCATGCATGCTGCAAGGAGAGTAGCACTACCACTTATGCCCAAGGTAAAAGAGGAGCTCAAAAGGATGGAAGAGGAGGGCGTAATCGAAAAGGTCACACAGCCAACGGAGTGGTGCGCCAGCCCAGGATGGTGCCAGTCTTGAAGCCCATGGGCAAAGTTAGGATCTTTGTGGACTTAAAAAGACTGAATCAGGCAGTGAAACGGGAAAGGTATGTACTCCCAACAATGGAGGAGATCATGCCTAAACTGACAGGAGCCAAGGTATTTACGCCCTTCGATGCAGCAAGCCGGTTTTCCAGATCCCTCTACATGAGGAGAGCAGTAAGCTAACAACTTTTATCACTCCCTTTGGAAGATATGCATTCAAGAGACTTCCTTTTGGAATTTCGAGTGCACCCGAAATCTTCCAAAGAAAAATGACAGAGACCCTCCAAGGACTGGAGGGCGTGGCTATCTACATGGATGACGTGCTGATCTATGGAGACACCGACGAGTCACACGACAAGCGCTTGGGAGAGGTGCTGAGTCATTGAGGCGTCAGGCCTCAAGCTGAACAAAGCCAAGTGTAAGTTCAAACAGAGACAGATAACCTTCCTGAGCCACATCATCGAAGAAGCGGGCATCAGGCCTGACCCAGCAAAAGTCACAGGCATAGAGAACTTTCCCCAACCCCAAAATGTGACGGAGCTTAAAATATTCCTAGGAATAGTGAACTATCTGGGGAAGTACATACCCAACCTGTCCACGGTGGGGCATCCACTCTATGAATTGTTGAAATCAAAGGTGGAGTGGTGCTGGGGACATACACAAGAAGCATAGTTTCAGGCACTAAAAATAGCACTTACCACTGCCCCAGTCCTAACCTATGTTTCCAGGAAGCCCACCATGGTGTCAGCAGATGCCAGTAGCTACAGGCTAGGGGGCGTCCTTCTCCAGCAGCACAGAGAGGACTGGAGACCAGTAGCCTACTGTTCCAGACGCCTGAGTGACGCCGAGACGAGGTACGCTCAAATTGAAAAAGAGTGCCTGGCCACCGTGTGGGAATGTGAGCGATTCGATAAGTACCTCTATGGACTGGACAGTTTTAAGTTAGTCACAGATCACTGTCCTCTGGTCCCGCTCATGAACAGTAAGGACCTAGATAACGTCCCAATCAGGTGCCAGCGACTACTGATGAGGCTCATGCGGTTCAGTGCTGTAGCTGAATACGCTCCAGGGAAGACACTGGCGGAAGCGGATGCTCTGTGCAGGGGCCCGGAGGGGAACCACCACAGCGGTGAGTCCCACAACGATGGGACTCTACACATAGCGTCCATCATCAGCAATGTGCCCGCCACACCACAGAAAATGAAGGCCATCAGACGGAACACAGAGGCTGACCCACAGCTACAGTCGGTCCTGGGGTGTATCAGGAATGGGTGGCCAGCGCACGCAGAGAAAACCCCAGAACTAGCCAGAGACTTCTATCAGGTGAGAGGGGAGTTGTCAGAGACACAGTGACTAGTAGTCAGGGGAAGCCGCATAGTCATCCCAGAAGGCATGAGAACAGAGATCCTTAGAAGGATCCACGATGGGCATCAGGGGTTAGTAAAGTGCAGGGAGAGAGCTAACCAATCAGTATGGTGGCCCAAAATCTCACAGATTACGGCAGTTGTACAGCAGTGTGAATTCTGCAGAGAGCACAGGAATACACAGAGGAAGGAGCCACTGATGCCTAGCGAGCTGCCTACAAGGCCATGGCAGAAAATTGCCATAGATTTATGTGAGTTCAACAGGCAAAACTACCTAGTGGTATCTGATTACTACTCTAGGTTTATCGAAATCCTCAACCTCCCCACTACTACTGGTAGTCAAGTAATCAGCAAGCTTAAGGCTACCTTTGCCAGATATGGGATACCAGAGGTATTAATAAGTGATAACGGGCCTCAGCTAGCAGGAAAAGAGATGAGAGAGTTCAGCAAACAGTATGATTTTGTTCACGTAACATCCAGTCCACATCATGCACAGGGGAAAGGGCATGCGGAGAGGGCAGTACAGACTGCCAAGG
>CABFOS010138286.1:0-16110 GCA_900660315.1 Diretmoides pauciradiatus | reverse complement strand
ATGCTGGTCACTCTGATGTCTATCAGAGAGGCCAGCCACCTCTATTCTCGTCCCTGCCCTAAAAGATGCTGGTCACTCTGGTGTCGATCAGAGGACCAGCCACCCCTATTTTGTCCCTGCCCCTAAAAGAGGCTGGTCACCCTGGTATCGATCAGAGGCGGCCAGCCACTCACGAACATGCGCTCACTCCTTGCCCATCTCACCTAGCCGAGTATACACCCGAACCGCCAGTACGGCATGTATATCGATCCTTCTGCTGCCTATTCTATGCTTCATTCTCATGTTGTCAATAAACACCCTGCACCCCATTCCTGACGTGACCATCATTGGTGCAGGCCGAACTACGTAGTGAAACAAAGGTTTAAGCTGAATAAATCATTATTCAATCATTTGAAAGTACAGCATTCACAACTTTTTTCAATCTTCTATGGTTGGGCAGCTTTCTTTCAGTATCCTCACCACCTGTCAGGTACTGACTAGCCGTGTGGAGATTCTGTAACAAAAGGAATGATTGTGGGAATATAGATAGTTAGTAGAGAGAGACTGCTCATCCCTGTATTACTTTGCCTGTAGTGCATGTTTACAGAACCATAACTGGCAATATCCGAGCTCCTTAAATATTCAGAGCCTTGTCAGGGATGTTAAATTGCTGTTTCTAAATACTGATGCAGGATATAGATAATAGTAGTGACACAAACAAAAACTATTCATCTGTTTAGAGCCAGCAGTCAGCATCTGCTAACATTAAGTGCATCTGTTTAGATAAGAAATGACTGCATAGACACCTTACAAGGCTTGCAAGCAAAACATCTTCCTACTTTTCTTTCTTTTATTTTTCTTATCTTATCATGATTTAGAGTATACATTTCTTGTCTTGTTTAAAGCACCATTGAATTCTGAAGTGACATGGAGGTTAATTGAAAAGCAAAGAGGCAAATAAGGCAGATACTGTGCCCTTGATTAAAGCTAACAGTTCATTTCTGTTATATTTATGTATTACTATCAAATTAACAGCAACAATAAAACACCTTCACTAGTAAGGATTTACACCTTCATTAACAGTCTGCGAATGCACAATGGTGAATGTTCACCACAGTACAGCCATTAGGACATCAAATTGATTATGGCCACTTTCCCTCATTACTGTAGCTGTTACTGACACAAGCTATTTGATGACAGAACATTCATTCATACACCTCTTTCTTCGTTGGCAAACATGAAGCTAATACAAACTCCGTTTCTAAATATGATACTGGCTGTCAAACAGACTACAGCAGATTTGCCTTGCAAAACATACTGTAGGAAACTGTCATTCAAGCTGCATAGCTATTTAATTATTCTAACATCAACGTCAATCTTCAAATACAAGTAAGCAGCCTGGCAAAATCCCTCCTCTGAGCATGTGAACTACTTTAACAAGATGTCAGTGTTGTTGGTTTCATCAGCTTTTAAGAAATTGTCACACAGGATGAAAAACCATCCAATGCTATAATTTCAACAACTACGTTTTAAAGGTTTGTTGTAGAAACTTCAATGTTTTTATTATAAATCCTTTTAAACTTTGCGATGTTTCTGTCAAAAAAACATTATGACACATTCACTACACTAATAATGACTAACAACTTATTTGTAAGCATCAGATTACCTTTGTAAGAAAGAATGGGCTGCTGCCTTCTGCATTTATTGAAACGGATGAACCTGTACAAGGTATTATAAAGAGTGATGGTAGTGTAGCGTATACTTGGTGTGAAAATCCAAAGCTCTTGAGAGCAGTGAACATGTGCAGTGGATAATGTTTACCCAGCCTTCCGCAACACAGCTTGGTAACACAATGAGATGTCAGATTGTTCGGCTTGTTTGCCTGTGTTTGTCTTGTTTGTGTTTTACTGATTCTCTCACCAGTTTGTGCTGTTGATGTTTAAGAATCAAGTACTGAAATGAGTAAAAAACAACTTCAGTTCATCCTGGGTGTGTCTGACAGTCTTGGAAATACAGATACAGTAGCTTTATATACAAAAGTAAGTAAGTGAGGTTATTATCATCCACATTTACTAGTTGATATGGGACTAAAAAGAGAGTAACCCAAGTATGAACAGGTACAAACGTGTTTATATTGTTTGAGTTGTTCAAAATATGAGTGGCATACAAGCACAGATTACACACAGTGGATATTAAATGCATTCATTATTCATACCTCAAACTGTGTACATGGAACACTAATCTGTGTTCCATTCAAAAAGTTGGAGCATCAGAGTTGGCATAATGATTGTGGAGACTCAGAGTGCACAGAATTTCAATCCTTGCAGTTCTTGCTGATAGGTTAGTTACATGTACAGGCTGCAACAGTGTCCTACTGTCACTCTTCCTGCTCAGACGATGTATATGGCAGGGCATTGGCTAATAAAAGGATTAGGATGTTAATTGAAACCTTGCTTGGTGATTAACACATTTTCAATAGAACAACTCTGGCTATGATTTATATACACCTGTAATATCTAATTACATTAATACAGAAGAAAGATTAGGCTTGTCTCGCTCTGTCCTCCACTCCTCCTCCACCACTCTATCACACTCTCTGCTCTTGATTAATGGATCTGTGGTAGCACGTGGCTGTCTGAGGATAAACAGTACCAGATCGCATAAACAAGACCTGAAGGTGGTCCAGGAATGTTCCCAAAACAATCAGATTTTGAATTGGTCTTTGCTTTTTAGGAACCTGTTTAGTTTAAAAGTTTAAACCGCATACATTCTGCACAATGGCAAAAAGTAAAGCAAAGACTGGGATGTGTGATTACCACAACCAAAAGAGCCTTGTTGAATAATCTTGAGTGGCTCTAATTCCTATTCAGTGATATGCAAACCATAACGAGAATCCATGTTGGATTCTGTGAAAATAGATTATTTGATTGATGTCTAGTATAAATAGCATATAATTAGCAGTTAACATGTATGCCAACCTCTGAATAAATTAAATATGGTGCAAAAAGATGGATACACACTCAAGTAATCGGGGCTCTTGAAAGACCATTATTTGCTTGATTTTACACACGGTCCTTGCAATGCTGATTTGTTTGTTATAAGAGTCCAGCTTTTATATTTATTATATTGAATTGGTTTTAATTTACAGTCTTGACAATTGCGAATATTTTGCATTCAGTGGAGCATACATTCATGTTATGAATAGTAATTCTTCCTGTTTTCTTTTAGACCATGAGCGGATTGGGAAAGACTCGTCCTATGAACAGGAGGGGAAGGTCCAGTTTGTGATTGACGCGGTCTATGCCATGGCACACGCTCTACATAACATGCATAAAGACCTCTGTCCTGGGAAAGTTGGCCTCTGTCCCAAGATGGAGACCATCAACGGAACACTGCTACTTAAATACATCCGCCATGTCAACTTCTCAGGTGTGTATTCTCAGTTCATGTGCCACGAGAGACAAGAGCATGCACACAAACCATGATCACCAACTAATTTTGTTTAATCTCTTAATCGCTTTGAAGATGTATTTTCAAAACAAACATCTTCCAAAGATAACTACTGTAGTTCCAACATAAATATTAATGTAGGAAACAAACACATTTTCTGCCAACATATCTATAGTAGGAGCTTTGTACAGAATACAAAATTGAAATAAAATAAATGACAAAAGCGCAGAAGAAATCAAAAAGCTTCTATTCATTTACATTTGAATAGATACTGTGGGTTTCAATTTGCAACTTAAATTGTGTATTTTTTTATAATATATCTTTCTGAGGCATTGGTATAGTGATACCTGAGGAATTGGGTATACCGTGATGCAACTTGCATGTTCTATTTTTATGGTCACACATGTCCACATACAGTATAGGCTTTGACAACCAGCAACAGGAACAGTGCGTTTTTATCATAGCTGATGACGCAGGAGCTGTACTTTGTGAGATGTGCATTTCCCTGAGCAGCAAATTGCCCACACAAGAGATCTCCTGCTTGACGTAGACTGGCTACTGTCTTAATATTTTAAATACCATTAGAGGAGGTGACAAAGAAGAAGCAGCCAAGGCACTCTTGTGGTGAAAAAGTTAAAAAGCCTTTATTATATGGCTAATGCATAGGCAAAGATAATAATAAACGCACCAACGCGTTGCGGCACACAGGCCTTCATCAGGGTGACTCCCTGAACTCCAAAGAATACCTTGTTGGTTTGTACTCATCCTACAAAAGACGCACTCGTTTTTCTGCCTTTTCACCATTAGAGGAGGGACAAAGTTACCAGTCCCATCACTCGTCATAAACCTCGATATAATTTTATAGTGTTCACATGCATCACTGATGGATAAATACAAAATGCTTAGAGACTGAGGTGGGTATATGATGCATACTGTACCTGTATGCACAGAGCACAGTAGCTCTGGCTCTTGCATTTTCCTACACTATAAATAATCCCATATTTTGAAATACATATCCCACTTAAGATATTTACAGTATGCTGATATTACGTAGAATATTGATTCATATATGTTTTTATGCAATATGCACTGGCTTGGCTTTGTTAGTTTTGTTAACACTTCATCCATTTTAGTGACAATGTTTTGTTTCCTGCTGTTGCCCTCATTATTATGGAAAATCGAAACAACGACTTGATGAAGGGGAAGAACATAATTAAATATTTAGCTAAACAGCACTTAAATGGATATTTAGAATCTGAAAAGTTGTGTTTTAATTTATGGTGTGGAAATATGCAAGATACTACAAGAGCAACATATAGCACATACCGGTCTGAAAATTAAACATAAAAATAATCAACTTTATTAATAAAGATAAATAATAATAATAATAGAACAGATAAGACATGTTGGTAATAAAACAGTAAAACTGTGTGCCTACATTATAGTCCTATTGTATATGTTAATGTTGGGAGAATTACATAAGCAGGTCATGTAAGCAGCAGTTACCATCACTGTAAGGAGAGCCATGTTCCGAATATTAATGTACATATAAAGACATAACGATGTAACCTTTCACTCTGCAAAACGGGGTCTAACTGAGGCCAGTTTTAGTGGTTAGAATAACTTGAGCTAATTATGCATTGGGCAAATTGAGGGTCAGAATGACAGAGGGTTCATTCAATCAAGCAGGATGCAACAAGACCATATTGACATAGTCACACTGCTCCATCCTCACGGGTAATTGCACAGTGATGGACACATTCATTGGAAGAGAGGCAGTCCCACAATTCCAAGTTAATCAGAAGCGATGAAATTTCCTTTATCTTGGGTCTTTTAGTTTATAGATGCATAAAAAATAAACTGTTTTAAAGTAGAGATAAGACTTTAAACATGAGCATGGATATTTTTAGCAGCGATGTATCATTAGTTCCCTAATGGAGATGGAAAGGAGACTGCAGCACTCAGCAATATATTAAACTAGCCCCCATCTTCAAAGTCAAAACATTGCTTACCTGTGTGCGTATTACTTATGTAATCAGGTCACTCTTCATTTGTGTAAATTTGTGTATCCTGATTGAAGTCATATTTGTTTAAAGTTTTACAAGATAGATACATTCTCCTGGCGTTGGAGTAAATGAGGCTTGTTGTTATAAAATAATATAAGTTCAATACTTTATGCATTCTTTTATCCATGGGGGTATATTACTGGAAGGCTTCTCAGCACTGAAACCATTGGGGTTACAACTAAGACGTCTAGAAAATCAATGCTACACATTACCGGAAGAGTACATTGCTTTCAGGAGTCTTTCTTCACAGTGGAATGGAGAATTTAAAAGGTTTTAAGGAAAACAACAGGAAGTGTCCACTTGATCCCACAGTATTCTGGTAACTGTCTATAGGTGCCCATGCTGACTAAAGGAAAGAAGATCCCTGGCCACTACAGACATTGTTGTTGAAATTGATACCCCTAACAATTTTATTGAACAACCATATAAAGAGTCACATACAGTAGATACCTCTGTAAGTACCAGTTGGGAACACATTACAAATGAACAAAAGTTGGCTGATTACATTTGAACAGGAATCAATATTTTTCAAGACTGCCTCCTCGTGATGTTTGGTTACTAATTTAGGCATTTTGAAAGCATCACGAGAAGCCATTCAGTCAAACCATCATATAGCACTGTATGGCTGATAAGCAACGCTCGAACTTCGCTGACACACTGATTTAGCATGGTGTTAAGAGGTTTTGCTGTAGATGGGTGGCTGTACAAAAACACTCTCCTGCATATCCTAATAGAGCATAAGAGGGGATATAAATAAAGGATAAAATACAGCTTTAAATACTGAACTTAGTCAGTGTCACAAAAAGAAGAGTGGAAGCTGAAACGATAATCAACCCCAGCACTGACCCTTAACGATGCTCAATTGGATGGCTAATAACCGTGCAAGGCTCGGCCTCAGTTTAGAGCAGCCACAAATTAGTCTATGGTTTATCTTGGTATTTTAAAATTAGCATACTCTTTTGCATTTATGAGGAAATGGCGGCAGTTGTATTTTTGTTCAACTTTTGTTGTTATGGTTTGTGCCTTCTTTACAGAAACAGAGTTCACTGGAGCCACCTCCCTCCTTTCAAAGTCTAACAGCAGAACAGCAATATCTTCTCTCTACCACATTTGTATCACTTTTGATAAAACGCTTCTCAGGATATTAGATTTCTTATTGCTTTGACTACAGGCTGAAGTGGAAGTGGAGGGGTTCTGGGATCACAGTACCCACCATGAGAACGACTGTTTGAATACATATTCGGTTCTTGAGAATATCACTGTTGAAGCCCCTGGCATACTGTATCTGACTGTTACCCTCAGCAAAACGGCCCATCTTAAAATTGAGAATATCAGAAGGGAAGGAATTCTAATGTATTTGCCACTGGTGAGTAGATTTAGGTAATCTGAGTTTAAGGATCTCCAGCCCAATAGGTATAGCCCTACCAATAAAACTCACAGACTTACAGTCATTGTCACAACTGTGATAAGAGTAAACCTGAACCACTAAATGCTATTTTTATCTCCGACTTCAAATTGCCTATTAACGATGGATTAAGAAAGAAGGCTAATTGGTATCAATACACTGTGTACACATCTCTTTGACACATATTTCGTCTCCCATTTCATATTTAATGCAGTTGGGCAGAGCTGCAGCTGATGGCAGTAGATGGGATCGACTAAATGACATGGGTTTCAGCTATGGTTATCTTTTAAACCTCTCGGGCTGAAATGAAGAGATAGTTATTAAACAAGCCATGTTAAGCAATATTAGCTGGCTATGCATGACAATAGAAATGTGTTTTTTTTGCTATTTAATGAGTAGGTCAATTAAGGTATTCAAATGCGTGGACACATACATCCCGCTTGGTTCCCTCTACTGTTGAAGCACGGGGGGGGGGATCCTAATACATGCAAATGGTTGACCATTGTTGTCTTCACCCTCTATATAATTAAACAAATGAAACCCCCTGGAATTTAACAAGGCCCCAGATACACACATCAAAACATGCAGAAGAGAAGAGGAGAGAAGAAGACTATCTCTGACTCACAGGTTTCATCAACAATGAACAATCAATACTGTGACCTACTAAAGATAAAGAAACCTGTTAAATAATGGTATAGGAAAGTCTAATCGATACTGGTGAACATGAACAACTCTCCCTAAGCCAGGAACCAGAGAATTAAGATTCAAATCTGTGATGCCATCAAGCTGTCAAGTCTGGAGCGTGTCCTTTATCTGTTCTGAACTAGAACATGGATTATCGTCCCCAGAAAATCTCTCCGAGTGCCGTTAGCATATTTCCCTGCTGTTGAATGCATTGTATAGTGCATCCAATTATTTAATATGTGTAATTAAAAATACATTTCTGATGTAAATTATAAAAAACCTACTTCTTAAAAAACATTATTATAACCATGTTTTATTTACTGAAAATGTATTTACCCACCGCTTCAACATATTTCAACGTTTTACATATACAGAAAAACTGAATGTTGAGGCAGTGCATTATGGAGTGGACAAGAGAAAGAGAATGGGATGAGGGCAAATAGTGGGAGATAGTAATGCTCCTTTACTCAAAGATGCTGGTGAACTCTGTTGTTTGCTCTCAGCACTACTGTACATTTGTGAATCCCCATTCATTCCCTCACACCCCGATTTTATGACAAGTTGTGAAATTGGAGAGCGGTTTGTAGGCTGTTTGCAGGCAGACACAGGAAGCAGAGGGATGAGAGAGACCTCAAAGTGGTAATCAGAATGGATGCTGTCATTCGTTAGCACTCTGAGAGGGGACCTTGAGGATAACAAGTGTGGGGCAATAGGCAGAATGAAATGTGTGAAATGATATGGGAACATGAGCAGACAGCAGCCGTGGCCCTCCTCAAAACACCAGGACAACATGGCTGTCAGCATCCATTTCGCTCCCATCATTAACAGTAGCACAGTATTGGCTTGAAGTCCTCTTGCAACCTCGTTTAATTTCAGAGCATCATGTGTGAAAAAGGGTTGACTTTGTACAATCCAACACTGAGGCTCAAAGTTGAATAATGTACTTCAAAACAATACAATCGGTGAGGGAGTTTGAGTTTTCTGCCGTGTCAGCATCTCTCTGAGTTTCTGCTATATCAGCAGCATCTCTATGATTCTAACAAACAACTTGTACTGTTTTTTTTTGCCTCCATTCAGGTATTGCTGGCACTCCAGTGGTCTTCAACGTGAATGGAGATGCCCCTGGTCGCTACGAAATCTACCAATACCAGATGACAAATAACACCACAGAATACAAGATCATCGGCCACTGGACAGACCACCTCCACTTAGAAGTATGATTGTCCTAAATTGCAATACAGATACAGCTGCTTGAGTTTCATAAAAAAATATAACTGAATGAGATACTTTTGCATATGTCAATGAGCTCAATATCCACTTCCACTTTGACAGTTAGACAAAAATGGTGGTTGAGACACCACATATCCGACCATTGAGCAATAAATTATTCATTAAGTTGAAGAATAATATAAAAAGCACATGGCAATAAACATTGCAAAGTTGATCTTTGTGACTGATGGCTACAGAAAAAGATATTATTTGGAGGAATTCATTGCCATTAGGCATAAAAGAAAAGTTGTGAAAATCATGTAGTGTATTTTGCTTAAGTGACAGTCAGGTTTTATAGGGCAACAAACAAGGGTAATAATAAATCATCCTCTTGTTCCCTTCCTGGTTGATTTTAGAATGTATCAACAGACAAGCGATGTAGGTCAACATGTAGTGTGTTGTAATATATCCACTCTAAATGATGCTTATATGAGACAGGGTATAATGGCGTTAAAAGACAAGAGCATCTTTTTGCATTACCCTAATTTTTCCATTTGGCCTATTTGTGTGATACACCCAAATTACCTTCAACATCCGCATGGTGTAGAGAAGATGCAGTGTAATGGACATTTACATCACATTTGCTTTACATAAATGCCAAACGTGGCATGGGATGATGTGTACTGTATGCATCCTTTGTATTGCTCATGCATCTTTTATACATTAGGCCCCAGGAGTTCTCATCACATATTGTAGGTAGGATATTAAGATTATTGTAGATATCAAGGTCTTGCGGTGAGTTACTGCTGCATACAAATCAACTTTCCAACAGCTTTCCCAGAGACCTCCAAGGAAAAGCAAGAATGGATACCATATGGAGACGTAAATTTCTAGGGACGAAAACAATCATCCAAAAATCATCCAGATGTTTGTTTGAATGATTTGATCTATCCCAGGCATATTTCAGTTAATAGGGTCTGTTAAGCAAACAACATGGTACTAAAATAAATAATGCTAATTCAACAGCACAGACATTACATTACACTGCATTGGAATTGCAGTACACCACCATATTTACTTTCCTGTTGAGTGGAACATGCCGTGTAAGTAGCCAATTAAACAGCAATGTAGTGTACTTTGTGTAATGTGGTGTAATGTACTCTAAGATCAGCCTTAAAAACAATGATCGCTTGATCAAAACATAGCATGGTCTTGTGATACTTCTGTTGTTCATACTTGTGAACTTTTGCTTCTGTGTTTTGTTTGAAATCGAATCTACCAAGAGTTAATTGTATCCTCATGCATAAATGCAGTGCTATCTAATATGCAACTTAATATCTTTGTTTCACTCATACACTGAATAGTTAACATAATCCTTTTTTGAAACTGTTATTCCGATTATAAGCTTACCCAAATGTTACAATATTGGGACCGTACAATCTTGTTTTGTTTTCCGTTATGTTTTTATTGAAGTAGGTAAATGTGTACAAGGTGGACTAAACCAAGCGTTTCTGCATATTCCTCTTCTTTCTCATACATTTCCCCCAGACCAAAGAGATGCAGTGGCCCGGTGGAACTCGAGAAGTCCCCTCTTCTATTTGCAGCCAACCCTGCCGCCCAGGGCAGCGCAAGAAGACAGTGAAGGGAATCCCATGCTGTTGGCACTGTGAAAATTGTGATGGTTACCAATACCAGGCAGACACTTATACCTGCAAGATGTGCCGCTTTGATTTGAGGCCTAATGAGAACCACACCGGCTGCATGCCAATCCCCATTGTCAAGTTGGAGTGGAGCTCCCCCTGGGCGGTCATCCCTGTGCTCATCGCTGTGCTGGGCATCATGGCTACTCTCTTTGTGGTGATCACCTTTATACGCTACAATGACACACCCATTGTGAAGGCGTCTGGCCGCGAACTCAGCTATGTATTACTGACCGGTATCTTTCTGTGCTATGCTACAACATTCCTCATGATCTCTACTCCTGACGTGGGAATATGCTCTCTGCGAAGGATTTTCCTGGGCCTTGGCATGAGCATCAGCTATGCAGCACTGCTTACCAAGACCAATCGGATCTACCGAATTTTTGAGCAGGGTAAGATGTCAGTCAGTGCTCCTCGGCTCATCTCCCCAGCCTCCCAGTTAGTAATCACATTCAGCCTGATATCAGTGCAGCTACTTGGGGTGTGCATCTGGTTTGGTGTGGACCCATCGCAAGCCATCATCGACTATGAGGACCAGCGCACAGCCAATCCTGAAATGTCCCGTGGTGTTCTGAAATGTGATATATCAGACCTGTCCCTAATCTGCCTGCTGGGGTATAGCATGCTGCTCATGGTCACCTGCACAGTTTACGCCATCAAGACCAGAGGGGTGCCGGAGACGTTCAACGAGGCCAAGCCCATCGGCTTCACTATGTATACCACCTGCATTGTATGGCTTGCCTTCATTCCTATCTTTTTCGGGACCTCGCAGTCAGCAGAAAAGGTAAATGTTCCATTTCAAATGCAGTGTAAGTAGAAAATGACCAAGAAAGTATTTGCCATTCTTAGCTATGCTCTCTTGTTTTGAGCTCTGTGCACCGATGCCCATACACTTACCAAAATTTGTGTGCACAAATAATTGGCGGACAGTTTTCCATTTGGAAATACTGTATACTGTACTTCCTGCTCTGTTAATTGTGAAGAAAATGGCCACTCAAGTGTGCTTGTTGTGTTTGTGGATGCTGCCACTATTCATCGCGAGATGTCTTTTGTGCTCCACTGTGGGGATTACAAGGCTTTTAGAGCTGGCTTGTGAGGATAATTAATTTCACCTCAAGTTTGCTTGGATGTGTTTTCTTTAATTGCATTTCTATGCGTTTGTTAGATTCAGCTTCACTGAGTGGGAGTACCAAGTAGTCAATCACTGCACATTCATGCACACAAAATAAAATTACTGTGGCTTTTGATGTTTCTTATCAGTTTGAATTTAACCACAGATTACTTACTACTACTACTACTACTACTACTACTACTGCAGTAACGTTGGATGTGCTTAACACAGATGTACGTTCTAAATAGAAATGTGCATCTCAGCAACTTAAAGAATTCTTCAGTTTGAGAACCCTTATAGGTACAATACACAACCCTTGTTTGTATAGTACTTAGTGAATTTGTGGTAGTGTTAGCTTAACATATTCAATGTAGTGAGGCAAATGCCATCTAATTCAGTATTCAGTAAGTATATGATCTCCAACGCTTTTTGTTTGGGTACCATCGACTATGAGGACCAGCATACAGCCAATCCTGAAATGTCCTGTACTGTAGTGTTCTGAAATGTGATTTATCAGACCTCACTAGCACAATATGTTAAAATACAATACAATTGTTTGCATAGTATTTTGTGAATTGGTGGTAGTGTTAGCGTAACATATTGGGCTAGTGAGGAAAATGCCATCTAGTTAATCAAGTATAGGATTTCCAAAGCTTTTTGTTTGGATGCAGCATTATGGATTATGATAAAGGTACAGTAGCTGCTCTGTAAAAGTCAAGATTGCAATGGAAGCATGAGGGACCAGGAATGCAAGATAAGTGCACAATAACAACCTTTAGATTGCCAACAACAAAAAGATATGTTAAAAGGTAAAGTAGTGGAGAAGTGTGCGCTCTGTACAATCCCATGATATAGAGGCAAATGCTGAAATGCTTATTAAAGCACAAATAGTCTTTCCTCATCAGCTTTACTTTAAAGGTAGCTTATGCCTGCCAGTCAAAATAACAAGTTTATGATCATCGTGAGCATTTTTGTTAGCAAAACAAAGCAAGTTGTAAAGCGTAATCAAAAATATGGACAACCCCTTTAAAGTACATTAAATGAAATACATGAGGGCAGCTGGAATAGTCAGTCTTAGATGAGGATAATTGTATTAATGTGTTCATATTTCCATGCTGTTATCTATACTGGTATATACCAGCATGTGCAGGATTTCATCATCAAAGCTATGTGGATCCAGATTGCTAGATTACACTGTACTTGTGGTGGCTTAGACAAAGGCTGAATGGGGAAGAGCCTCTTTAACTGTCTGTATTCCCCTGTTGTGAAGATTGTACACCCATCAAATACAACAGAGTTTGCAGATATATAGAATATTTAAGGAATGTTGTTGCAAAATATTGGTGATTAAAACTCATTAATTTATAGTTTGAGAAACACCTTTTTATTAGATCTAATAGTTGCTGTAGATCATTGCTGGGAATGCATTGTGTATAAGTACAATGTAACTTGGAGGCATCCAGATCTACTTTATATCAGTTCAAGTGAAAAAGTATATATATATTTGGACATATACCAGAAAAGGCAATGATCTGTATAGTATAAGTTGCTAAAATAGAAGTGTTAAATGTTTTAGAAGTTCAGAACTCTTGTAACAGCAATAGTTATTATTGTCTTTTATTTTTCTCAGTGTTACAATTTAAAAAATTAAGAATAAATAAATAATAATAAATTTAAGAATTAAATTTTTAAGACCTTAACTGGAGTATGGCCAATAGCGATATAACATGTAAACGTCACCACTGATGAAACAGGGAACTCACTTCACTCTCTCCGACGGAGGAGCAGGTGGAAGGGGAAATGATACTCAGTACAACAAAGTTTTAGTCCAATCCAATTTACACTTCTAATAAGATTCAAAGACGTATCACTGAGAATGTACGTGATATTAATTTACACCTCAAAATGAAAGAAAAGTGGTATGCTCCATCAAGCATCAGAAGTTTTCATCTTGATTAATTTCGATTTTAGCCTATGACTCAGTGGTGCAGAGTACTAAAATATCCTAGTCAAGTAGAATCACTGTTACTTTGTTGAAACTTTACCTAAGTAAAAGTGAAATTACCAATGTAAAAATAAAAAGGCAGGCAAATTAAAAGTTCTTGAGTTACTTTTTACAAAAGAGATATTGCTGCATGTGATCTCATCCCATGAAATGCTAAAAGAAGGCTAAAAGAGTCTACTACACCATGGATGCCCAGATTCTTTCCTATGAAGAGACAAAAATGATGCAGGATAAAAAATAAATGTTGATGTTATATTAAATTACATTACATTAAAATGTATTATATTTTATAGAAAATTAACATTCTAAATCTAAAATAAAATTTCAAAATAATAAAAACACTACTCTTTTATCTGCTTAACAGTAATTTTTATTAATTTGCTGACTTGATTGTAAAAAACACACACCCATAAAACAGCCATATGCTTCTTTTCGGGAGCATATTTAAAAGGAAAGACGCCTTTGTGACAAAGTGTCGCAAACCACGAGCCACAGCTGACAAGTAAATTCATCACTCAGTCACTAAGCTCAGGGAGAAAACTGTAATTCCTCCTAAATGACGTAATTTAATAGGGAAGTATCACTGTGCTTTACATTGCTGTAAAACTCAGATTATCTACTTTTTAGCTGCACAAAATTTACGTTTTGCATCATTACGGTTAGAATTTTACAGCACTTTAAAAATAAGAGGAGACTAAGCATCAGCTTGTCAAATGCCATGGAGGGCCAAACAAAGGGAGTGTGGGCCAAACTTGGCCCGCGGGCCCCAAATTTGGCAGCACTGGACTAGATAGAGGCTGTGCTCACTAAAGCTGAGTCTTTGGACATGAGTAGATCATTATCTGCCACTTATCTGTTTGTTTACACTGCATGGCCTTTATCACATAATGCTTAGATTACACTGCAGTCTGACTTTCATCTCTCTCTCTCTCTCTCTCTCACTCACTCACTCACTCACTCACTCACTCACTCACTCACTCACTCACTCACTCACACACACACACACACACACACACACACACACACACACACACACACACACACACACACACACACACGAAATGGCTGTAATTACCTACTAGATTGCCAGATTAACAACAGGATGTGACCATGCTGAAAAAATGTATAGGAGTACACAGATAGGAATATACAACCCCGTTTTCTGTCATCAGTAATCAGTAGAGCTGTTTTTTTCCGTTTTTTTCATTACATCACATTAAAATATGCAATTTCAAAACAACTTAAAACATGTAATTAAAAATCTTAAATTGAAAGTATTTCATTTTGTAATTATACTGTAAATACTTTGGCACGCTTCCTTTCCCACGTCCCAGCCACAAAGTCATTAAAACCAGCTCACCACTTCCATGGAGTCACAACAGTGTGTGTGTGTGTGTGTTATTTTAATGTATCCTGCTCACTTGCCCCCTTATGCTCGGTCTCAAGACAGTTAGATAAAAAGCGATGCTGTGGTTGAGGAAATATGCTGCAGGAGAGTAACAAGTGTGTGTGATAACACTTGTTGTTAATGTGATATCAAATAGAAACTGACTTCCACATCAGGGATCAAATGGAAGTTAAGTTATTTGCAGAATTGAGTTGACCTTTTTAGGCTGACATAAATCATAAAATAATAGCATAGTAAGTAGTATCAAACTGATGCTGCTTACATGAGGTGAGTTAAGAGAACACACATAAATTAATGCTTTTCTGAAAATGCATTGATTTTTCTTAATATTGGTGGTTGTTTGCCTAAGGTGCTCACAAACTGTCACTATCAGCCTCTACACTGCATTACTGACACTGTTACTACTAGTACTGCTGCTACCACCACTACTATACTGCTACCTCTCTTTCACTTTCTCTCTCTTTCTCTCTTTAGTTCCCTCACTTTCTAGAATTCAGATTCAACTATAGCTCCTGAATTGAAAAAAGAAGAAGTCACTAATGTAACATGTAACATGTAGTGTGCTTTTTCAAAACAAAATCAAATGTTATCAAACATTATAAAATTTAAACAAAATTATAAAAAAAATTCATGGATCTGTATAAGTATGCTGGAGAAGCATGAGCAGACTATCTTTTTGCACTTTTTATTATGTATATTGTTGTGTTTTTATATTTTTTGTATTTTTTATAATGTACATTTTTTGATGGAAATGTTTTCACTAAATTCTATTTTCTGCATTCTTTATTGTATATTGCGTTCGCAATGAACAATACTACTATATTTTTTTTACTATACATGAATTCATTATGTTTTCATAGATGAAACTCCTTATGTTTTACTGTTAATTTAAACTAGCATTTGAAATTTGCTACATCTGTAATCTTTGAATATGTTGTTCTTGCACCAGTAAAAAGGGGGCAGGACACGATAAGCTCTGCTTCTTCCTGTCCCTCCTCGTTTGCTGTTTTGTTATATTATCCATTTTAGCTTTGTTTTAGTCTAAGAAATGCATTTTATAACCATTTGTATCAGTATTGTTTGCTGCCTTACG
>CABFOS010138037.1:0-10513 GCA_900660315.1 Diretmoides pauciradiatus | reverse complement strand
ATAGTGCCGTTAAGACTTTAATGCCGTTTGCAACAACATATCTATGTGAGAGTGGTTTCTCGGTCCTCACTAGCATGAAAACGAAGTATAGGCAAAGACTGTGTGTGGAAAATGATTTGAGACTGAAACTCTCTCCCATTCAACCAGGGCTGTACGTTAACTTTTTTTGCACATAGCACTGGTGCTACAGAGGTTGATAGTTTTGTAGCACAGGCCAAAAACTTGTAGCACATGTATAAAACATCTCTAAAATATCTAAAAAGAACGACAAGTAGTGCAGTTCATCACTTAAACAGGTATGTGACTGGCAAAGGACATGAATCTTGCATACAGGGCACACAAAATCCAAACCTTAACAAGAAATGTTTTCAGACAAACATGTTTTCTTGATTTGCCCATAAAGGTAAATTGCAGAGACATAACAACGACATCAATGTTACGCTTCAAATTAGCAGTGCAAATCTGTTTTAATTGAGAAAGTGTGTGTAGTGGCTATTTGTCTTAAATCAAAAGTCAAAAAAGAATAAAAAATAAAACAAAATCCTCTCAAACGGCCACTGAGGCACCCAGGGAATTAAATTACGCAGGGTGAAAAGGAAGTCCATTGTCCAGGCAGAAGTAAGATTTCTTTCGGTTTATTTGGTCCATTTTGCAAGCAAACACACAGAACAATGGCCTCTGCTGCCTCTCTTGCCCTGGTAAAAAACCATTGCCCTTCCCGGTGCCTGGCTCACCTATCCCCGCCTACTCATATATATAAATTCACCCAGTGCACCCCGGCTACCTAGTACCTTCAAAATAAAAGCATTAACACTCTAATTAACTAAAGCAATGATACTAACGCTGCATAGTTCAAACAAAACAAAAAATAAATAACTAAATGTTTAACTATGACAAATATAACAAATAGCTCCAACAGACTGTTAAAACTATGGATTTCTTAAATACATGAGATAGGTTGAGAGTGACAGGAGAGGAAGAGAGACAGGAAGCAGGTAGTCACTAGTGAACCTGGTTTATGGTCACCAGACTGGGTTTGACCTCCAGACCTGCACCTCATCACCAGAATAATGTTCATCCTCAGGGTCAGAGTTCACCTAGTTCAGTCGGAGTTGCTGGGTAACTAACCTTCTGCTGCTGCTTATGTTGCTGCTTACGTTTACAGGTTACAGATTTGTGGCTGGACCGTGAAAGCAGCAGACCGTCAGATGCGACTGTCTGTGACTGATGAGGTTACACCATTGGTCGAGTTTCACACATGTGATGAAGCATTCAAGTGCACCAAGGAAATTTGGGTATTTGGCAATGTCATGGTGTGGTGTTGAATGTACCACTTCAGGCTAGGAAATTCCAGTGTTTGGCAGAGGGTTACACCATTGGTCAACTTTCACCACAATACATTGTGATGCATTCAAGTGCGCCTAGGAACAGAAAACAGCTCTCTATGCGCCAAGAGGCACGAGGGAGAACGCACACGGTCCAGCCACATATACTAGGATTTGACCTAGTCTTGTTTGACTCATGAACCTTCATGAGTCAAACACCAGCAGGAGTCACTGTCTTAAACCAGTTATTAGGTTGTTGTTGTTTTACCTTGTAACTTATGATCTTATTATCACTATGATACTTTTGATTACTTATTATTCTCTCCCCAAACTGTGGACTTACTAGTTCTACGTACTTTGAACTGGAGACTCATTCAAACTTCAAAATGTTGTAGAAGTTTTCAACTTTTTTTATACTCTCTATACTCCTTAAATGATTCCTATTAACACCAGTGATCACTTACTGTAGCAACCACTAGTGTTTATTTCCTGTTTCCTTTCAGACAGATAGTCTGGCACATGATCTATAAAACCACAACAAATGTTACTTCCGGTTACATCATTTTTACTGTCACCACTCAGATTTATCTGATGTGCTATCAATCTTTCATCTGTGGAAGCTATAAGATCAAAGTAAACTATAAAATAAGATATTCAACATTATATGATGTTCTGTATTAAATATGCAATTATTAAACAGAGTTTGGCAGGAGATTATGAAACCAGTGCCAGTGTATTATGCTGCTATGAGCTTTGATGAAGCCATTGTCATATTCTCTTATGTTTTATGTCATTTATACATTCTGTATGTACTGTAAGAATTTGGAAACGTGCAAATGGAAAATTAAATAAATAAATGACTTGCTTTATTACTCCATTACTGTGTTTGACCCTCATGGTACTGTGTGTTGGTGCAACGCTGTTAATGTGTTTTCACCATGTGAAGACCATGTGGTCATCAGCCATTACGTGAACTCATACCGAATATCTAAGACTGATGTGCAGAAATGATGTTGTGAAATGCCTGAATTAATTTCACTCAGATTGATGGCCAAAGGAAACAAACTACCAACTAACTAATATTTAACTAAATGCTGACACTGATGACATCCATTAGTCATCCATTTTACACAACCGTCCTGAGCCCCAGAAGGAAAACCTCCGCTGGAGGTGACTCCTATTGCTGGAAGGCAAGAACCGATCTCGGGGAACAAAGGATCTCTTACAAGCAGCCTGAAATAGTCTTGGAACCAAACTAATCTGTGAGCTCATGTTTATTTGCTCTGGCAGATGAGTCTGTCCCGACTCCTTTCCATGAAGGACTGAACAGAGAGGAGCCCAGCCTCGGCACGACTAATGCCTTGAAGACAAGGAGGAAAAACATAGTCAGCAATTTAAAGAGGCTCCTCCTAACAGGGCGTCTGGTTGTGCATTAGATGACACGACAAAATAGTGCAGGCCATGTGGTTCTCTGTGTGTAGTTCAATCAGATAGTTCAATATCCTTGTTCAGCTGGAGTCCCTGTAGTTTGGCGTATGGAGTTCAGGTGCTAAGAGTTTTGGTAACTTGTCATCCCACCAGGTTAGCAAGTCCAAACCAACCTGGTTCCAGTCTGGAACTTGATCTACCATGATGGACTTGTCTGCTCTTCTCTGGTGTTCATACCAGTTAAGAACACATGAAGAAACATCTGACTGAACTCAATAAGAAAATAAAAACAGCCACCTCCCTAATGTGAGGTGGCTTGGAGCTATCAAGTCTAACTGAGTGACAGGAGGAGGACTGGGGGAGGTTCCCTCCCACAACAACACAGTCCCCAGTGAATTAAAGATCCTCTCGGTGCATCAGAAGGGTTGGGAGCAGATTTACAAACCAGAACAAAGCATTTCCTGTGTGTCTTCACAGAAACCACCATGGAAAACACATTCACCCCTAAACCAGGAGAGCAGAGGACATCCACCCCAGATCTGAGATCAGTCCTGGTCAATCCAGTCAGCCTCTTCTGACTCATCACTCTCACCATTTAATGATCCAGACTTCAACCTCTGCATACAGAGAGATGGAATGGAAAACAGTAAGAAAAGGTGGAGAGGAAGAAAGAGAGAAAACCATTTCATTCCTGATATGAGTCATTGCATGCACCATCTGCAAACAGTTAACAACCACTGACTGTTCTGTTGGTGTGACAGGAGCATTATCACGCTTTCTATAGCATCATTCACTTTAGTCACTTTATTAAATACTGCCTGTACTTTTTCTGAGCAGTGCTTCCACTTTACTTTATGTACATATTCTGTGGATATATCGGTACTTATATTATGTATTATTATTATATGTTATTTGTATTATATTAGTATTACTATTACTTATATTCATACTCTATATTTTGTTTTACATTGTGTGCTGGCTGAATGATCGGGAGTAAGACTTCCTATGTGCTTGTACTTGGACAATAAAACTCTTGAATCTTGAAAACACACATGTCCAAACCTTTGATCACTTTATCAAAACTGTTTTATCAAAACACCGCCGACTAAACTTGATCCTTTAACAGAACTAAGTCTGATAATATCTTCTTATTGATTTAGTTACAGTACAGGGTGACCAGCCGGTTTTCCTGGGCCATTCCCCAGGTTGGCAAATGTGCCAGGATCTCCCTCTATGCTCTCTTCTTATTTTCCTCTTTCTTCTGTGGAAGTGGAATTCACCTCAGTCAGGACAGTGTGAGAAGAGGAAGAAGTCACATGATTTATTAGACAGAAAGGTGACAACCCCCCTCCCTTTTACTGTACATCATTTTTTTATAATACGCAGGATGTCTGACACAATGACTCATTCTCTTAAAGCTCTACAAACACCCAAAAACCACAACATGCAAAAACACTTCATTCAAAACTAGTAGAAATCTTCAAATGGTCTAAACCCAAACCATCAGATGAACAGCTCCTCCTACACGCCAGCTACACACTGATGTGATAAATGAAGAATCTTTTGTCCTACTCACACCGACACGTATGTACCCACATATATGTATGCATAATCAATATACACACTATAAACACAAATACAAAGGGAAAACATCTCAAAACATGATGATGTATTTTCATCCAGACTTCAGCATGAACAGTAACAGACCAAACCAATCCAGTAGACCAGGTGGTTACTGGCTCCGGTTGGGCTGGACCCTCTGACCAGCCAAACCCATGGTCCACCACATGCTCAACCAAAGTGACCTCATCAGTGATCCTTCTCCTTCTTCCTCTTCCACATCCCGTCCTCCTCTTCCTCTAACTCTCTCTCCAATATTGGCCTCAATTGTTGTTCAAGCCAAGAGAGCTGACCTGAGGTCTGTTTATAGCGCTCAAGCTCTGAATGTAGTAGGAAGTGGTAAATGAGTGTTGCATTTTGAATAGCAGTGTTTTTCAATTGAAACGTTTAGTTTGAGAGAGATTTTAGTTGTGAATGACGTGTTTACTGTAGAGAACTGGGTGTAAAGCCGAGAATGTGCTTGTAGTTCTGCAGATTTAGTCTGAAGAGTAGCAACATGAGTTAATGGTTTCAGTGACTGGGCCTCAAGTAGCAGGTTTAGTGTGCAAGTGATTGTAAAAACCTAAATAAAACCGGTTTCATGCTTTCATTTTCTATATTGTCCGTCAAACAGGTTTTAAACCACATGAACCTCACGATGAGGTCGTGTGACCTTAATACACACCACATAATTGGCGAGTGAAACATTTGAGGTTTTTATTGCCAACACAACTCATTTTCTAGGAAATAGTGGAGATCTCAATTTTGTCACCATCATCTGAAATATTTCTCCTAAAACCCCTGAGGAGCAACGAGGAGACGACGGAGAAAGGATCCTTGAGACGTTATGAGATCAATTGTCAGGACTCAAACACAGATCAGCAGGCGTTCAGTAAAATGTATTTATTAATGTCCAGCAGGCAAAACCAGAAACCAGGGACGGGTAGAATCCAGGAAGGGCAAAAAAAAACATAGTCAAAAACAAACAGCGGTGTGACAGAGACGGTGATCAGCAGCAGGACCGACACAGAGTTGAGACAATCTGGACCTGAGATTCAAACCTGGACCAGACACAACAGAGTATAAGTAAACACAGGATAACAAGGGAATGAGGGACAGGTGATCAGGCAGGCGGAGGGGCGGAGTCAGGCACACAAGGAGAAAACAAAAAACAAAATCATATGTAACACACTGACAGATGGAGGGAGACAACAGAACAACAAGACTCAGGCTGAGGGACTGACACCAATGTGGAGATGCTGCCATGTGGCTGTTGGCTTCAATAGGAAAATACAATGGTATTAAGTTTCAGATCTGTTGTTGTGATCAGAGTGAGATCAACATGAGCTGATATGTGGTTGATTATCCTGAGTTGAATTGGAGAAACAGGAGAACATTGCCTTTAGTCTCTGGTGAGAAATTAATCATTTATTAAAGGAAAGCTCTCAATATATCCAGGGGAGAATCCACCCAGGTTGTGACCCAGCAGGACTCAAACATCTCAGTTCCTAACTATCTGACTGTGATCAGCTCTGGTGTCTCTGTGGGGTAATAAATCACATCAATGTTACCATCACTTGCTTACATGTAATACCACGTGGCAGACTGGCCAATCTGCTACAGACAAACTGTGAAAAACGACTATATTTCCCAGTAGACAACAGCCAGTCAGCCATCTTGCATCTGAGGGGTGTTACCAGGGCCTTTTCTACCAAGCTGGATTATGGGTTAGCGAGGTAACTTCAGGTTTAATCCTGGATTTTCAGTATCACGAAGGTGGATTACCTTTTACTGGAGTGTGTCGCCGTAGCAACTGAACCCTGTTGGCACTGGACCTGACATAGTTAGCGGAAGCCTGCATGTTTATTGCTTCATCACCATGCGCATACAGTTCACTACAGTGATAGTTGGCAGCGCCATCTATTGGTAACTGTTAACAGTACATCTCCCTTTTTTAACTAGAAAATGTACCACAACCATGGCAACTATAACACTATAACAAAGATTATTTTCTTTTCTTAAACATGTTACTCTTACGGCATTACTGCATCTTTCTGTAATATTAAACAACAAAAAATATAATTTTCCTTGCAGCAGTAAATGAACAAAACAGCATAGTATTTGTACATTGCTTTTCTTTTCTTTTCTTTCCCTTTTTTTCACAGTAAATCATAACAGTTTCAGTGTACGTTATTATTATTATTTTTTAAATCAACACTCTTCAATTAGTCTCTTGGGTTTCGCAACATGTCGACGTGGCCTCTCTCGCACTGTCTCTGGGGAAGGTGGGTTGTGCGTGCCACTATCAGTGACAGCTGTGGAACTGGGTGAGTTGCGCTCTGCACTTCTTAGCACTCTCAGTCCATCAGTGGTGTCAATCTCCACTTCCTCACGACCAGTGGGCAGCACTTTTAGTAGATGATGTCGATTCCTTCGCAGTGTGTTGCCGTACTCCGTGAGCACTTCGTAGGACCTCGGTGTTGTTTCTTTGATTACCTTGGTAACAGGCCCCCATTGTCCATCACATCTGACGCGTACCACGTCATCTTGCCCCAGAGAGCATAATGGCTTAGTGGCCCTGTTGTAAGTTTGAATTTGTCTGGTTTGCCTTACGGAGTGTTCATCAGTGTTTTCGAGCAAGTGTTCTGCTGAGGGCAGCCGCGTTCTCAGCTTTCTGTTCATGAGGAGTTCAGCTGGAGACTTTCCACATTCAAGAGGTGACGCTCTGTAATTTAGCAAAGCCAAATAGGGATCTCCTCCAGTCTCTGCAGCTTTCCTCATCAGCCGTTTTATGATCTGTACTCCTTTTTCAGCCAAGCCATTTGACTGAGGAAAGAGTGGGCTTGATGTCACATGCTCAAACCCATATGCTCAGCAAAGTCCCTGTACTCCTGGCTACTGAACTGTGGTCCGTTATCACTCACAACAGTCACAGGAATACCGTGTCTTGCGAAGATGGCTTTGGTGTGTTTTATCACTTGCTTTGTTGTTGTATCAGACAGCAAGGCATACTCCGGGAAGTTTGACTGATAGTCCATGATGACAAGGTAGTCTCTCCCTGCCAGGTGATAGAAATCTGTTCCCACTTTTCTCCATGGCTCCACAGGTTTCCTGTAGCCATGAGAGGCTCCTTTGGCTGCTGGTACCTGTGCCGCTGACATGTCTCACAGCACTGCACAAGTAACTCAATGTCTCTGTTCATGTGCGGCCAAAATATCACAGCTCTTGCACGTCTCTTGCATTTCTCAATGCCTAAATGTCCCTCGTGTGTGAGTTTTGCCATTTGTGAGCGCATGGAGGTAGGTATGACAATCCGGTTACCTTTCATAAGGACTCCGCTGACCACTGACAGCTCCTCTCTGAAGTTCTGGTAAGGATGTGTCTGCCTCTGGTCTCCTGTTTGGTGTATTCTCTCCATTACGACCTGCAGCTCGCGGTCGCTCCCTGTTGCTTCAGCGATCTGTCTCTATTTCTCCTTAGACACAGGCATGTGCTTCATCATGCAGTCCACATGTATCTGTACATCATGTTCAGTACTGCTCAGACCTGTGTCGCTCAAGAATGCTCTGCTAAGAGTGTCTGCCATTACCAGATGCTTTCCTGGTGTAAACTCAAACGTCAGACTGTACTTTTGGAGATGGAGCATCAAGCGTTGAATGCGCGGCGGTGTATCTCCTAGCGCTTTTGTCGAGATTGCAATTAGTGGTTTGTGATCAGTTTCTAATACCACGTCTCTTCCATAGATGTATTCGTGGAACTTTTCACATCCAAAGACTGCTCCTAATGTCTCTTTTTCTATTTGAGCGTAGTTACGCTCCGCAGCGGTCATAGTCTGAGATGCGTAAGCCACTGGGAACCATGTAGAGTCATGTAGCTGAAGCAGAACCACTCCCAGACCATCTTTTGAAGCATCTGTTGATACTTTTACTGGAAGCTCTGGATCATAGAACTTTAACACTGGATCTTTGATCAAACTGTTCTTGAGCATTTCCCACTCTGTCACATGTTCATGCTCCCACTGCCATTCAGTTCCATCCTCCAGCAAACTGCGCAACACTCTCGTGTTAGCCAACAGATTGGGAATGAAGCGTCCCACGTAGTTGACTAAGCCCAGCGCACGTTGCAGCTCTGTCTTGTCTTGGGGTGAAGGCATGTCTTGTATTGCCCTAACCTTTTCTGGGTCAGGGTGTATCCCAGCACCTGATAGCTTGTCGCCCAGGTATGTTATTTCACCCACCCCGAACTGACACTTCTGTCTATTTAGCTTTAGCCCATACTTCTGTGCTTGTGACATCACCTGTTTGAGTCTCTCATCATGCTCTGCCTTTGTAGTTCCCCAAATGACCACATCATCCAGAAAGACTCCCACACCTCCCATGCCATCAAACAGCTGCTGTACTGTCTGGTGGAAACCCTCTGGAGCTGAGGCTATACCAAAAGGCATGCAGAGGAAGCAGTGCCTTCCAAAAGGCGTGTTGAATGTGCACAGCTTTGCGCTTTCCTCGTCTAGCTCAATCTGGTAGAACCCAGACGACGCATCTAGTTTAGAGAAGAAACACGCTCCAGCCATAGCACTCGTGATATCTGACTTTGTTGGCAGTTTGAAATGTTCTCTCTTGATCCATTTATTCAGATCTCTGAGATCTATACATAATCGTAAATCTCCGTTTTTTTTCTCGACTATGACAAAGGAATTAACCCAATCAGTAGGTTATTCTACCATTTTCACTATCCCTTTGTCTATCAGGGTCTGCAGTTCTTTTCTCAGCCTTTCTTTCAGCGCCACGGGCACTCGTCTCGCTGCGTGTATCACAGGCTCAGCTTTGTCTTTTAGCTGTATTTTGTACCGATTTTGTAAACGGCCAACTCCCTGAAACACGTCTTTGTATTTTTTCACTATCTCTGTAGTGGATCCTGTGTCTATTTTCTTCTCAGTAGCGCCCCTCGGGGTCACTAAGGTAGTGTCAATTACATGGACTCTTTTAATAAGCCCTAGCTTTTCGCTTTCTCTTAGACCTAGGATAGGCTGCCTATCCTCTTCTACTAGGACAAACAATGCACTGAAGGAACACCCTTCTCCTTTGAGAGTGGCTCTGAACATGCCCTTTGATGGGATTGGCCGGTTGTTGAATGCCCTCAAGTTCATCTTCTTAGGTCGTATTTTGGGCTTTGTGCTCATTTTCTTATAATATTTCATTGACAGGATATTCACTTGTGCACCAGTGTCAATCTTCATTGGGACTGTTACATCATCAACACTTAAGTGTGCTATCCATTCATCCTCATTTCTGTCCACATCATCAGTCAATGCCACTGTGTTCACATACAGTGGTTCATCCTCATCTTCAGTGTTGCTTGCTCCTTTTGCCTGCCCCACAACATGCACTTTTTTCTTTGAGAAACAGGTCCTGGCAAAGTGATTTTCCCCCCAACACTTGCAACATTCTTTGCCATAAGCAGGGCATTTATTTGGAGCGTGCTTACTCCCACACCTCTCACAGTCTTTGCCATCTCCATTTTGTCTCCCTTTGGGCTTCCTTGACTGCCATTTTTCATTTCTTTTTGTGTGCGTTTGCACGGCATCGACAGCGGCTGTTTCACTGTCATTATCAAAGAACTTGAGCTGTAGCTTTTTGCTTTCAGATGCTTGGCAAATCCTCACAGCCTTTTCCAAAGTGAGTTCAGTTTCTTTTAGTAAAATAAGTCTTACTCTCTTGTCCTGCACTCCTATGACTATCTGGTCTCTTATCATAGAATCACACAGTGTGCCAAAGTTGCAGGATTGACTCTTGAGACGCAGGTCTGTTACATACAGCTCTATTGATTCATTCTCCTTTTGCAGTCTGTTCCTAAACACATACCATTCGTATGTCTCATTCTTCCTTGACGTGCAGTAGGCCTCAAACTTGTCCAATAACGCTGGAAACTTGTCCTTCTCTGGTGGGGAAAAGACGAAGGTGTTGTACACATCCAGCGCCGCACGGCCAGCCACGGTAAGCAGCAGAGCTATCTTCCGACAGTCGTTGGCTTCTTCTTCATCATCCAGACCGATCGCCAGCAGATAAAACTCAAAACTCTGCCTGAAGGCTTTCCAATTCTCATGGACATTGCCCGTTAACTTCAACTCGTCAGGCGGACCTATATTATTCATTTTCTATCGG
>CABFOS010137861.1:0-14912 GCA_900660315.1 Diretmoides pauciradiatus | reverse complement strand
TAAGTTTGTTTAAACAAATACTTAAAAATAACATAGTGAACAGATTTTTTATTTATTTATTTTATTTAACCTTTATTTAATGAGGAAAGTCACGTTGCAATTACAAATTTCTTTTTCAAGTGAGACCTGGCCAAGACAGGCAGCAGCAGAGGAATACAAAAACTGCACATGGATACAAGTCAACAACAAATTACACAAAATACACTAGACAACAAATATCAGAGCCAGAGGCAAGCTAGCAGGGCAGGCAGCAACAATAGACTATTAGGGCAAATTAAAACAACGACAGACCATTGATTCAACCTCTAGTCCCTTCATGAGGCATTTAAAAGCATCCAGTGATACATAGTCAGAAAGTTTCAGGTCATTCTGTAACATGATGTAACAGATACAGGATGGATGAACAAAGAGGTGGACAGGAAGAGTGTTGGTAACTTGATACAGGATTAGTGCTGTCTTTTTTGTTTTTCTTGCTATTTTATATAGTTATTGTTTTTTTTATTGTCTTTTTTCTCTTGTTTTGTAACATTGCAACATACTGGGGAGGATAACGTGGTCCTCCACACGCGCTATGCCTTCCCGGTGAAACTCCTCGCCGGCTGGTGTACAAGAAGCGGTGGCAGACTTCACATGTATCGGAGGAGGCATGTGTTAGTCTCACCCTCCCCAGACCGACAGTGGGGGGCAGAGCAGTGACCGGGACCGCTTAGGCAGGGGAATTGGACATGTACAATTGGGAGAAAAATGGGTAAAAAAAAAAAGGGTACCGACCGCATTTCGTCGGTAGTACCGATTCACGTAAAATCAATCGGTGCCAAAATTCGGTACCTGAGAGCATCTGGGTGAGAGAGTAGAGAGAGAGAGATCAATGGCGAGCCGGAAGCGGTCTCACGTGTGCTTACATTTTTGTTTTCAACCTGCCCTCCTATCACAGTGAGAGGTTTCACCCTTCAAACGTTGTGACAGACAGGTTGGAGGTTGTAGGGACGGGTTTGGGAGGGAAGAGGGAGGTATAGGGAGGGGTTGTATTTTGTGTGGTGTGTAAAATATGTAAAATTAATAAATAACAATGTTGAAATTGAGAAGTTTTGGACTAATTTTTTACAACTGAAATTACATTTTTGTTATTACAGAGCGAGCAAAGTAGAGAACACCGGGTATCGGTACCCAACGGTACCTTTTTTCGGTACTTTACTTGGTATTGGTTCAAATGTAAACGGTACCAAACCCTACTCAGCACCCACAAATATAAATGTTAGGTACAGTGTCACTTAGCTGAAGAAAAAAAAACGAACTTGCTTTAGCACAACATTATTATTATTAACTATTTAAATTTAGTCAGTCATCCTCCTACACTGCATCAGTTCCTATCATCCAACCAATGACTTTCTCTATTGGTCAGCTTCCACCAGCTCTTAGCTCTCTGTAAAGAAAAGATATCCCCTTAGCTGAACTGAGAACCTAAAATGGTGTTTTATAATTAGTGTCAACATGATCTAATTCTTGGGCCTGTTAGTGGGACTTACTTGGTTAGTCATGTCATTTCTAAGGAAATGTGTGTTTGGGCTATGAAAAGGTTCATTGTTACTGTATTGATGTGCTATTATTAGAAGGCTAATTTTCCTTCTTTCCACAAAATCAGTCATCCTGGCATACCTCTGTTTTGCTTGGTTGCATTTTGAGCACATTCTCTTGACAAGGCCTTGCTCCTTTATAGTCTTGTGCTGAAGTAGCAAGTTGAGTAATTTGGTTATTTCTGAAATTAGAGCACTTGGGTGCCCCAAAGCGAAAGCTGTGGATTTTATTGTCATCAAAGGTCACCTATGAACAGTGAAGCCACTGTGTGCTCGATGGCTAACAACAGATAATAATGTGTGTTTTCCTCTGTCTAGAAAATCATTCTGAGACTGATGTCTCCTTAGCGTCTCCTGTGCATTCTGATGGTTATTTTTGGTTATTCTAAATCCTCTTGATTCTATATTTAGAGAAAGAGGAGCAGTTGTCTCACAAATGGTTCTCTTTAGACATTTGGAGTAAGTGCCATATGCAGGCTACTGCTTATGTTGTGTAAAGGTACTTCTATCAAAAATGGCACCAAACCGGTCATCTAGGCACAACTTATATCCCTGCATGTTTTGACAGTTTCAAAACATGGGCTTTTTGACTGGTCTGGTAAGCTGATGTTACTCATGTATTTTTCGGGTTAGAAATAATGCCCCAAACAGGTCTGTATATTGTTAAAGGACAATAAGTTAAAGCCTTTGTCTTTGTCTTATCTTCCCCCTCCTTGCAGTAACACAGGCCCAGAGGAGGCAGAGTCATGAGTGCAAACGAGGCTCCTAATCCTGTGCAGGAGCAAGTGGACACAGGAAGTGTGGCCAAAGATGGCCCCTCACCCATCTTAGCTATAACCACCACTAGCACTACCCCACCACCACCTGTCACACCTATCACACCCATCACAATAAAGAAAGAGCCTGGGATCCCGGGGACCAGTAATGGGAAAGTTGGGGATGGCAACCCTGCTGAGATCTGCGTGGTCATTGGAGGAAATGATGGCAGTGGAGGTGGATCCCGAGGATCTCAGACCCAGGGTATGTTTGCCCTTGGTACTCCTCCCCCAACGAAGAGCACAGACTCGTGCATAGGTGTGTGAATATATATATATGTGCATTTCCTGACTGCAATTATGTCTGGCTTATCCACAATTATTGTTGTTGAAACAACTTAACAAGAACATCTTTTGCACCTGTCATTTACATTAGGATATATTGTTCAAGAGTTATTTCATCATTTTTTGCACATATAAAATAATGCAAATAGTCCCAGTCATACAGTATGGATAGGACATAGAATACATAAATAACAGACAAAGCAATAAATAATAATAATAATCTTTATTTTATATAGCGCGATTCATATCAGATATCTCAAGGCACTTAACAGTAGATATAGATTGTAGAAAACGGCTACAATATATATGTATAAAAAAGAGATTAATACTAAATAAATAATACATTCCAAGCAGCATGAATTCAGAGGTACATACAGTAGTACCACAGTGAGAGAATAATAATATATTAAGGATACATTCAGGACATGAATGTTGTGTATGTCTGAATGTGTGTGTATATGCGTGTGAGTGTATACACATATAAAATGAATGAAAACCAAAGATAGAAAGTCCTTACATTAAGGATATTTTGAGAAGTAATTTAAACAATGACACTGACTCTGCTAACCTGAACTCTTCAAGCAAGTTGTTCTAAAGACTGACAGCAAATTCTTGGTCACCTTTAACCCAACTGTAGGTAGAGTGAAAGCACAGATAATTGAGAATGTGATGTTTCTATATTTTAAGTATTTCAAAGGTACTTTAAGATCATATCGTGTCTGTTCATTACATACTACAATACGAGGAGCTTGATGATTATAACATGAAGTGAATGTTAGTATACACTGAAATAATGATCTAAGAGAGGTAATTAGCTCATAGATATTGGTAGTTATGGCAGGGTGGATGTTTCTGTAAGAAGATAAGATGGAACCTATGTCTTCAATTCTCCTTCTATTGGCATTTAATATGACAGCCAAATTAGTTACATTTACGCACTCTTAATTATACTCTCATTCTTGTGCCTTCTCATGCAGGTTCCTACGTCTGTGGGGTATGTGGGAAGAAATACAAATACTACAATTGCTTTCAGACACATGTAAGGGCACACAGAGGTAAGACTGTACAGTTTTTGTATGTATGTATTGTTTCTTGTATGTATTGTTTCTTCAAAATGCTTTGTCTCTATGTTTAACAATTTCCTCTTGGACCTACAATTGTATTCTTCCTTTAGATGAGTGCCGCAAATCCTATTTTGTCAGAATTTTATTTCTAGCACTCGTAGTCATTTCCTTGATACATTCACTTGCTAATTAAAATTGAGATTTTTTTCTCATAACGGAATTATATTAATGTCATTAATAGCATTTCTGTCAGTTAAGGTTAGAGCTGTGAGAAGCTGTTACTGCATGCGCCATGTGCTCAATCTAATCACAGATCTGTCTTTCACGCTGCAGAATCAGAGAGCATGGTTGGAGATGGTGCACCCCAGACTCCCAACAGTGAGTGCACTTCTCATCTAACCAACATTGTTTTTCATTATTTTGCATTGCTAAAATGCATCCTGATTGAGAACAAACCACCACAAGTCATAACTTAAGATACAAATCTCAAAAACAATTGATTGTGTTATTGTTGCACCTAATATGTACCTGTGACTTCCTGGGTTTAAATCTGGTCCAGGACATCCTCCTCCATCCTCCTCCACCCTTCTTGTCTCTTTTCACTGTGACTATCCAATAAAGCAGGAATTCCATGAAAATAATCTTTAGAAAATCACTACATATTGAAGGCCAAAATCATCAGAACATTTCTGTCACACAACAGGGTGACGTTCTGATATACCTCTTGAATGTATCGTTCTGTGGCAGCACTGCCCTTTCTTTTTACCTTTCAATTGAGTGTGATTATAGGCACCTTATTCTGGATAGCAGCTCATATCCCAGTTAAGGATGTAGGGCTGTCCCGAATACCATTTTTTTGGGGCTCCGGAGCTTCGGTAGTAATCAACAGCGAATATTAGAAGCTGTCCGGTTTCACGGGCCGCCCAGGTAGTCCAGCGGTAAAAGACGCTGCCTACCAACCCTGAGGTCATAGGTTGGATCCTTGGGGTTGCTACCGGCTTGGCTGGGTGTCCCTACAGGCGCAATTGGCAGCGCCGGCTGGTATACAAGAAGCGGCTGGCAACTTCACATGTGTCGGAGGAGGCATGTGTTAAGTCTACACCCTCCCCAGACCGACAGTGGGGGGCGGAGCGGTGACCGGGACCGCTTAGGCAGGGGAATTGGACATGTACAATTGGGAGAAAATGGGGTAAAAAAAGAAAAGAAGAAGCTGTCCGGTTTTGACAGCACCCCAACGTTTGAATAATCTCTCGAATGAAATCTCCAACGAAACCCTAACCCAACGAAATGAAATTTGAAATTTCTACGTTGCACAGCCCAGAAAATACTCTCCACCTCTTCCTGTCCTGTTTGTAATGCACTCACTGTGTTCTTCAGTTCATTGTCGAGCCCGAACCTGTATTATTCTGCATAACTTCCAACTGGTTATAAAAAAAAACTGGTTATTAAAAAAAGACACGAATATCCGAATCCCAAAATTGAAAACCGAATACCTACCCAACGAATATCCAAATAGTCGAATATTCGGGTCCACCCCTAGTGGAATTAGTTATTTATATGCATCTTCATATCATACTCATGCATGTTATTGTATACAGGAATAAGCAAAATATTCTGAACTAGTTCTAAACAGAATAATCTGAACAAGGTTAGTTATTCAGACTGCATAAACAATCAGAATTAGGTATGTATGCCATCCTCAGATAAAGTTTGCATGTCTGGGTTTAAGCCAGGGTGCTTTTGTAGGGTTTGGCCATGCAAATCAGACCAGACATGCAAATCCTAACATGCAAGTCCACAATGTTATATCATACATGACCATATATTGGCGTCACTTGTTTGATCTACATATCACTCTTACTTTGAAATGTGGTCTGTGTATGCCAAAGGCAGTGCACATGGGGGTCGCAAAAGATGGTGCTTGTGCATTATGTGTGGGCTTTCACAGGGAGTGGTCACTCACCAGAGTACATGTATGTGTTCAAGATTGTTCATCGCATTCATTTGCAAGTATGCAAATAAATTGTAGTGAAGCCTGAGGCAATTCAAGCTATTTCTTAAATAACACAGGGATAAAATGAAGTAAAACAAAATATGGAAAAAGGTCTGACAAATGTTAATAACGGCTGAAGCAAGAAGTAGCCTCACTCTGCAGATAGTGCTGGAGTAGACCACTATACTAGCAAAGAACCCCCATCATCACCAAATGCTCTGTGTAATTGGAGTGTTCTCTGATTAGATCTGCTCTAGTTCTGCACCCCTACTGATCTAAGGTGCAAAACTCGAGAAGGCCGGCCGTGCACCAAGGAGACAGACTGTTTGCGCAAAGTCTTACACCACTCTTCTTCTATGCGCTTTGATAAGTGTGAGGAAGTGGTGTTGTGAAGTAAATTGGGCAGAATCTTGATTTGCATGACGGGCACAAAGAGGCTTTATTTTAGACCAGGCACACTTCTCACTCGTTGGGCACCGTTAGTGAACAGCATGACATTCTGATTTGATAATTCAAGTGATATAACACACTTTCCTAAATGTCAAACTCATCTCTGTCACTATACCGTTACTGGAAAACCAGAAAAGTACATTTCTGGAGGGGGGAAACTACTAGCTGAAACCTGTTGAAATTGTGCTTGTTTCAGCTTGGAAGAGTAAAAGGTTGACTACAAGATAAATTCCCCAATCAGGGAAGTTAAGACTAAGCGACCAGTGTGCCTGCTGTCCTATTGTTTCTTTCTCCATGATATAGGCGCTACGGTTTACATTTAGATTCCAAACGCATTGTGAAGTGACATTAAAATAGATAGCCCAGATTCCAGTCGGGTTTAGCTCCCGCGTTAAAATCGTCCAGTCTGATGTAGACTTTACATGAGTGAGTAAGAAGGGCTGAGCCTGAACTGGCGGTTGTGGTGGAGCAAATGATGGTAGTAAAACTCTGCTATAATGGACAATGCCCTTCACCTTCTCTGTGAAATGCTGTCGGTGCAACTTCATATCACTGAGGTGTGCCAATGAACTCTTCAGGTGCCAACTCCCAGGCGGCTCTACAATCCCTGCCCTTTTTACATTATGATCATCGTGGTCATTCTGGTTTAAAAGTTAACTACACACTTCCATAGAGCTGAGCACCGTCATCTGATAATCTATAAATATTACTGTGCAATATGTCATATCAAATTATTATTGTTGTTTGCATCTATTTCTTTTGTTTAGCCAATATTTTTAAACAGCTCTTAGTCAGAAAAATAATTATATGATTAATGATTATGGATAATGTGGGATGAATGCAGTTTTTTTCCTTTCTATTTTATGGGTCTTTTTTATGGGGGCTCAGTTGACTATCATGTTACCATGATGTCCTGGGTTCACATCCGGCCTGGGACCCTTGTCATGTGTTACAGCCCCACTCTAATATATCATTGTGTGTGTGTGTGTGTGTGTGTGTGTGTGTGTAGATAGCTTCCGTTACTCCTGTGACATCTGTGGCAAGAAGTATAAGTACTACAGCTGTTTCCAGGAACACCGTGACCTGCACGCAGTTGATGGTAAATAGCCTCCAAGAAAAATGAGCTTTGCTTGATTTAAGTCAATAATAAACTGCACGGCTATAAACACTGCGAACAACATCATATATCTCAAAAAGTATGGGTTACATTTTACCACAGGACTACGTATTCAGTAAGGAACTAAACTGCCTCTTATCTCCCTCAGATCCATATGAGCAGGTGGTGTTACCCATGGATGACCTTAAAGAGGAGGAGCCAATTGAACCCTATCAGAAAATTGGACCAAGTAAGACTGTTTGATGTACTTGTTTTGGATATATTTGGTTTGGAGTTTGGGGTTAGTTTAACATCCATTTTATATCATATTTAAGTATATAATAATATAGTGCCTTATGAAATGTTTCAACCCCCTCAGATATATATTTTGTCACTGTTCTAGACACAATGCTGCATAATGTCAAGTTGATGTTTATTTTATTTACAAAATTTCACACATGTATTAGAAATGATAAGAGGATTTTTTTTGAGTCAGTAAATATTCAGCTCTTTCACAGTGATAGTAAATTATGTTAAAGGATGATTCCGGTTATTTTCAGTATGAAAGTGAACTCTATTTCCACATGTTCGTGTGTGTTTGTGACTGATGGGAACAAGAATTTTTGAAATTGGTCCAGTTTTAAGGTAGCGCCGGTTAGTAAGTGGGTCAACGTTACGTGTAGGGGCAAGCCAATCTAGTCAATGTACGTCTCTTTTTTTTGCCACTCACAGGCTCCGATTGTTGTTCTAAGTGTCTCACGTGATCCCTACAGAGAAATAAAACATTTTTCTTTACCTTTCGCTTGATCCGGTCTTGTTATTGTGTTAGCTTCCACAACTGGCCACTGTCACGGCTGTAAACAGCGAACAAAGGTCGAGTAGCAACAAGAGGTCTCACTCCTGTCTCACTCTTTCACAACGGGACTTCTCGAGCTCAACAAGAAATCTCGTTTTGAAATTTCACAACGAGTGAGACCTCTTCTTGAGTTCTTTTTTTTGAGTCAGTTCATGAAGCAGAAGGATAATAGCGGCAGGGCAACTACTAGAGGGGACTGTTGATGTACACTATAGACGTAGCAAGTTTCTCGTACAGAGCCACCCACTACTGGAATATCTTCCTGTTGAATTAAGAGAGAGCACTAACTATATTACCTTTAAACATCATCTTAAAGAGATGTCTCAAAGCAAACCAAACCTGCAATCATGAGTAACCATACTACCTCACCTCTGGCACTGTACATACTCACTGTTTTTACTTATACTTGAGCTCTTTATAATGTAATTATGTGCTGTATTATACCTTATTGTATTGTGTTGTGCTGCAGCGCTGCTATAGCACATTTATAATAATCTGCCCAGCGACTACAGATGAAAATTAGCCCACTGGCTAACTCTGGCACATTTACATTGATGTGGAAACTGAAATGTCGATCAATGTGCACTGTCCCTGACAAATAAATAACTAAATTGAAATTGAAAATTCTTGCTACTAGATCTTTGTTCGCTGTTTACAGCCGTGACGGTGGCTAGTTTGGAAGCTAACAGAATAACAAGACCGGATCAAGCAAAAGGTAAAGAAAAACATTTTATTTCTCTGTAGGGATTAATTGGGACACTTAGAACAACAATCGGAGCCTGTGAGTGGCAACCCCCCCCCCCTCTTTAGAGACGTACATTGACTAGATTGTCTTGCCCGAAACGTAACGTTGACCCACTTAGCTCCGACTCAAACTACTAACCGCTACCTTAAAACTGAACCAATTTCAAAAATTCTTGTTCCCATCAGTCACAAACACACACGAACATGAGGAAATAGAGTTCACTTTGAAAATGACCGGAATTATCCTTTAAGATGCATCCAAATTTCTTTGACTGCGCTCGAGATATTTCTACAACTTGATTGGAGTCAACCTGTGGCCAATTCCATTGATTGGACATGATTTTGAATGAAAGACCTTAGGGTAATGATTTAACATCGGGGTAACAATGGGGTAATGATTCTGTTGTAACAGGACAATGACTGAGTCTGAGCAAATCTACTGTACAAGGAAAAATTAGAGGAAATCCCAAAACCCAGATGTGCAACACCAGAAAATGTGGATAAAATCAAGGGGGCTGAATAGTTTCTCAGGAACTGTTTGTCTTCTTCCTGCACATGCATTCCAAATTATAGACCCTGGGTAGTGTAATTTGCAGTTGGAATGCGTAATTGCATGTATGAACAGCACAGTTAGTGGAAAATATGTCACATGTTGCATACTTTGTTCGTTCCACCCATTTGGTTAGTTTAGATGCCTCAGATTAGGATAATGAAGTTTCATTGGCTTGTATTATCAGAGGAATACAAACTAATAAAATACAAATTCCAATGTTGTAAAATGTCAGTGAAAGTGTTTTTACTTTCCGCTTAATTTTTATTTGCATTGCAAAATTTAGGTTAAGTAACACAAAATAGAGTTTAAAAAGTAGAGTTTTATACTTACTTCACATGATGGGCTTATGAGATAATTCTATTTAAAATAATATTTCTGTCTCATGGTTTCCAGTTGAAAGCAATTCATTCAACAAATGAGATCGTAGTTCAACTGGTTTTTATCACTAACAGTTTGTAACGAAAACAAAGGTTTGTTTATTTGCTTTCCTGTTATCTTTTCTCCAGAAACGGGGAGCTATGTATGCGAGTTCTGTGGGAAGCAGTACAAGTATTTCAACCCATACCAGGAGCATGTTGCACTTCACACACCGATGGGTGAGCTGCTTTATCAGGGGCACAATGAACCACATCGGTTTTGGTGGTGTTGTTGTCAGCAGGATAATGTTTTTACACGTGTTTTGAGTGATTATTCAAACGACTCAAAGTTCCATTAGAATTTGTTAGTTGTAACACATGTTTAATATAAAAGACATTACAATAGATTATTAAAATAGTTTGCTTAACATTCCTTAAGAGGTTTTGAGGATCATTGGGTTTTCAGAGTCTACATGGCTCCTAAAGAATCGCTCCATTCGCTCTATCAGACCAAAATTTTGTCAGAACAGCTGCTGATTCATAATGGGGAAAATCAAGCTTTTCCACTGGTACAGTCCAAAGTCCTACATATTTTTCCACTGTCAGTGTTCAGTATTTGAACAGCGGGAGTGTATGACTCTCAGGAAATGATACATTATATGCTGGAAATGTATATTGTGTTTTCTTCAAACATGGCACATATCCAGGATAAATGTTTTATCAGTTCACAAATATAACATGTCATTTGTGTCCATTCCATATTAAGATACGTATTGCACACGGCTCAGCCAAGTCTCTGAACTTTTTGTGCAAAGTTTTCCCCTAAGTAAAAAAAGGCTGAAGCAATGTTTTGGCTTTTCTAAAACTATTAAAGTATATAGGCTATTTTTGGTGAATGCGAGTCCCATTTTAGAGCTGCTGTCAGTCTGCCCTCAGCTAAAACCCATGTTTCATTCTCGGTAGATCATTAAGCTCTTTGTAAACTGTTTGGTTTGGTCAGATCATGCATTAAGCTAGTGTTTGATAACTGTATTAGCCTCCAAACCTAAAGCAAACATTCACTGAATTCAATTTAGATTAGATTTAAAGATTGAAAAAAGATTTGAAAAGAATCATAGTCAGCCAGAGGTAATATGGAGAATCTGCTTTTGAGAACTTGCTATAGAGAACCTGGAAACGAACTAACTAACTTAGCACAATAGCGAAGAGACATGAATGACCAACAAAGTTATAAATATGCCTGGGACAGTGGGAATATTCTGCAGTACCCATTTAGGGGGCGGAGAGCATGGACGCTGTGACTGAACTTTTGGTTAAAGACAACTGACACTTGATTGAGATTTAAATTTAAATTCTTCAGCACAGACTGATGGCGAACCAATATCTGGTATGTGAATGGAGCCTATATTCCATTACCAGAAAAATACATGGAACAAAACATATTTCCCACTTGCCTTGTTGTGCCAGTAGATTAGAGCTCTGCTTCCCCTGTATGTTTTTACTGGGCCAGCAGGCAAAATGAAAATAACCATACTTTTATCAATTTAAATAATGTACCGGGTACTACTATAAAATATTTATGTTATACAATAGCAGTATGACTTAAAAGTAATGAACAAAAAGTAAAAAAAGAGTTTTGAAGTTCAAATTGGCCCTTAAAAATAGCCACTCATTGTATTCATGGTTGAGCCCTCATTACCAACTGATGCTTTTCTGTATAACGGGAGGGAAAACAGGGTGGAAATTCATGAGGCTATTGGGTCTTTTCATTCATCTCTCTTGCCAATCAGACCTGTGAGGTTAGCAGCTATGTGCTTTGCCAACAGGGTAGGTGCTGCCTACCCTGGCCGGCCTCCTTGATCTGCCTTAACTCAGAATTGCTGACAAAGTAATGAGTGTTTTCAATCCGAGGAAACTTGGATTTGTTTCACAATGACAAAACAGCCTTTTTCTTTTGGCTTCATGAGTTGAAGCAGCTGCTGCCCTATCTGCTCCACAAAAGTCTCGCTGAGATGGCATCCAATCTGATTGGTCATAAAAAGCACAATAGAGAGGGGAGTAAACCAATACCAGAGAAGAGAGGCAAACACAATAGAACATATTACAGGGTGACAAATGGTGAGACTGGCCCAATTCCCAGTTACTGGCTAATCAACTGGCACCAACCAATCCTTATTGTTGAACCCTGCACACAACTAAACATGTTGGTGGCACCAGTGAGGCCCTGTTATGCATCAGTTTTTGCAAGCTTTTCTTCAGACTGTCTGAGAAAGATGACCAAAGCGTCTAGATTTATTGCTCCAAAGTTGAAAAGTAGATATTAGCTAGCTCTCAGTTTTTCTCTGTGATATTAAAATGGGAAGCGCGGAGGGGAAGAGGGCCTCTTGGTATTACGGGATAGGTCTCTACCTGAACTGGAATATTTTAAGCACAAGCATAACAATATGAACACCATATACAAATACAGCAGAGGGCCTGCAACTTTTGAATTCATTCGTTTCTTCATATTTTTATAACCTCGGTCTTGCATTGTCTCTGTAATGAAGAATTTCAATACTGTTCTAAGTTAGTAGTGATTTTGAAGGTCTTTCTTGATGTAGGTCGCTCCTTTGATATGAAGTCACCTCGGATTCAGCAACGTGGGAGCTTGGACATCAGCAAATATGGTCATGGCCAAACTGGTAAGGAGATTAGAAAGCATCTTTTTTATGTAACTATTACTCATGAGATTCCTCTACTGTTACCATCTAGTAAATGGGGGTTTTCTACTAGGGAGCAGAGTTGTTATCCATCCAATATAATCTGGCATTGTCCTGTAAGGATCACAAAATGTTGTGTTCACTTCAATAAAGTTAATCTATATTCTAGTTTATCAATTGAACTGAACATTTTTACATGCTATAGGGAGCTAAGCACTTTGCTTTTCCTTTACTCTGATATTCAGTGTTTGACATTTGGTGAGAACTGCTTGCTGTTTCGACTTTGCCCACAATAATGCGGCCATCCGCAACACTTCTCTATTTAATTTTAATATTTTAACTCAAGTCATGCAACGATGCCAGCTATCAGGTCTTTGCTTAGATTTGTGTGCTCATTGGCCTTTGCCAAAATGTCATTCTGGATGAGGTGGAGCACTGGGAGAATGGATGACATGGTGATATAGTTTCACTCAAGAGAATGTCAGGAAAGTCATTGACTGGCTTGAGAGCTTTGTTGACTGACTCTAGGATGTCAATATCTTGCCATGTTAGGGAGGGATGACTTAGAATGCAACGGATTGTGGTGCACTCTTCCATTTGCACAAATTGTCTTCGCCTTGAGCCCCAGTGACAGCCCTGCCAGCCAATAATGTAAACTGTATCCTAATAACAATATCCAAATACCACAGGAAGCAAATAATACTGTGCCTATACCTATAATGCCCATGATAATATAACATAAACTAGAAAGGTGCGCTCAGAGATCGCAGACCTCCGCCCAGGATGCATGTCGCCTGTTTATGCGATTCAGATCCACTCCAAAATGTAATATCTCTTCCTTGGGCCAAGCTGCACCTATCCAGAGGATATCATGAAAATCGGATGCTGCATTAAGCTATTAGACCTCACTTCCTGTTCGCGCGGAGTTGCGTTGACATTGGGTGGGCGGCCATGTTAAATTGTGCCCAGTGACCCTTAGGGAGCATATGAAGTAGAATGTAGGCTAAAGCTGCTCCACTAACTGTATTGCTACAGTCTTACTACAGGGATTGTCCATGGCATAATAAACTAAACTAAATGTCAGAGGGATGATGCATTAAGCAATTAGACCTCACTTCCTGTTTACATGGCGCTGTAAGTGGTGCCCCTTGATTCAGATCCTCTCCTAAATGTAATGGGTTCTTCCTTGGCCCATGCCACACCGCTCCACCAGGTATCATAAAAATCAGATGATGCATTAAGCAATTAGACCCCACTTCCTGTTTTCGTGGTGTTGTGTTGATCTTGAGTGGCGGCCATGTTAAATTGTGCCCATTGACCGTAGGAGGATGCATATTAAGTAGAATGTCAAAGGGATGATGCGTTAAACAATTAAGCGCAATTCCTGTTTACATGGTGACCGTTAGACCTCATTTCCTGTGTACGTGCCGAAAACATGACCTCTCGCCGCGGTCTTCGTCCTTGGGCGGAGGTAATTAGTTTATTGACCTATATGTGTGTGGCCTGCTGTTTTACCCTTATTACAGAATGCTCCACAAGACCAAGCTCTTACGTTACCTTCTTCAGATTCCTTTTTTTCTGCCAACTATAGTGTGGCACATGTGTGGCTCAGGGCTCACTTTGGTAATTGTTTTTCTTACTGGATGGAATTGGTCATGACCGGGGTTTGGTAAAAGCTGTTTATCGACGGCCAATCCAGCAACTGAATCACTGCAACAGTGTTGGCTGTTACGTTTTTGTTTGTGGGACTAATTCAAAACTCTGTGTTTCCCTCGGAGTCGGACATTGTAGAAAAGGCTCTGGCAGTGCCCTAGGTAATGAGCTAATCACCATAGCAACCAGCCCAGGCAGGTTCCAGTGTCATGCAGCAGACCCTATCCCCAGTAAGTCAGAGTGAAAGACTTCAACCAAGAAACCCCTCACCTGTTGTGTGCATAGATGACTAAGAAGAGAGTGGACTGGTGGATAGTTATGTGGTTATATTGATGTTAAACCTGTTGGACTGGTGGATAGTTATGTGGTTATATTGATGTTAAACCTGATGGACTGGTGGATAGTTATGTGGTTATATTGATGTTAAACCTGTTGGACTGGTGGATAGTTATGTGGTTATATTGATGTTAAACCTGATGGACTGGTGGATAGTTATGTGGTTATATTGATGTTAAACCTGTTGGACTGGTGGATAGTTATGTGGTTATATTGATGTTAAACCTGTTGGACTGGTGGATAGTTATGTGGTTATATTGATGTTAAACCTGTTGGACTGGTGGATAGTTATGTGGTTGAGAAAGAGAGAGGGAAACTTTGAAGTAGTACACACTGCTACAAGTCAGTTATTGAATAGTATCGACTGAATTGTGTATGTAGGCCAATGTTTAGGAGGTCATGAGCTAAGAACAATCATAAGACAAAATAAAATGGCAT
>CABFOS010137846.1:0-12266 GCA_900660315.1 Diretmoides pauciradiatus | reverse complement strand
CAAAACAGATACAAATATGCATAAAATATATCTAATCTAATTCTCTTCTTAATGTCTTTCTTCTCTTAGTGTCTTTCTTAAAATAATGTAATACTAATTAACTTAATCAAAACACGTTTCTAATGCAATCTATATAAAAACACAAGATCCACAAACATCAAACAACAATGCACTTAGCCAACACCAATCAATTGAAACAAAACAACACAAAAACGTTAAATCATACCTTATTGGCTGCACATACAGACATAGAGGTTGTTAGGTGCGTTCTTGTTGACTTATAAACACTTTTAGTTAATGAACTCTACAACAGCAACACTGGAGAAAACGTGGAAAACTCTGGAGGCTTTTTCTATGAGTGTTACAGTCAAATAGGTCCGGGCGGCAACACTGATTTAGCAAACATTAGTTCCGTACCATTAATTTAGCTGGAGGCAGGTAGGAACCAAACTTCTAAAGGTAGGAACTTAACTTAAAAATAATACTGACACAAAGGCAGTTACATCGATTCTGCATATGCGATCTAATTTTTCAATGACGGCGATTCTGCCGGCCCGTGCAGGGTCATCATCTGCATGAAAACAAGTGCTCCCAACGTGATGCAGAGCGACAGCCGGCCGGTGATTCAAAGAAAACGATGAAAGTAACGTCACTTGCAAGCGGCAGACGCGTCTCCAACGGCGTCTGCTCTGAACAAGTAAGTTGACAGCTGTTTTGTTGGCGTCTGAACACGTGCACACGCCATGACGGGATAAATGTTTGAAAATCTTTCTCAGCGTTTGGGACACGTTGCTGCGCGAGGTGGCTCCTCCAACTGTTCTGGACTTCGACCCAGTTTAGCCACACTTAGCTTAGCATTGGCTAGCATGGAATACTTCCTGTGTACTGTAGTCTGTGTTTGTGTTTGACAGCTAGCTGCCTGTGTACTGTAGACAGACAGACAGCTCTGTGTTGAGCAAAACACCGTATTGTTTTCATGGAGAAGCAACACACCCGGGCTAGCCTCATACTAAGCTAATGTTGTCATGTCTTGTCTTCCTGTTAGCCGCTTGTCTGTCTGGGGCTATTATATGTTATGTCATGGATAGATGTGTGAAGCCAGGCAGCTGCCAGTGACAGCTTGTATGTGTGTCTTGTATCAGGCACAATCATAGTTTTTGTTATTTAATGTTTTTTTTAAATTATTTATTTATAATTTTTGTTACTTTTCCTTTTGTATCAGGAAATAAGTACAATAAATCTTTATGTTGAAAAAATCGTGAGAGAATCGTGATCTCAATTATAAGCCAAAAAATCGTGATTCTCATTTTTTCCAGAATCATGCAGCCCTACTTGATACTGTACAATACTATTAGCTCGCTAGCTGTTGAATGTTGACATTCTATTTTAGCTAGCTAACTGTTGACATTCTATACTAGCTAGCTAACGTTAGTTAGGAAACTCAAAATATAACAGTATATACTTGATCAACTGATTCTGATTCTGTGCATTTGATTTTCTTTATCCAGAGTGTTAGTATGGCTGGTCCCAGTCATTCCAGAATGGCCGTGGAGACGGAATGAACGTAGATATGGCGCATGAAGAACAGGAGGAGGAAGATGAGGAGGCGATTCTTGGTCATGAGTCGGAAATCTCTGAATCTCAACCGCTGATGACCCAGACTATGCGCCACAGGGGCAAGCTGGAGTTGACATCCTGATTGTGGCTTCTTGTTCTGCCCTGAGTGGGGGGTTCTCCTTCCAGTAAGGCCCCTTACTCAATCTATTGGACTGGGTCTGAGTTTTCTCTTCAGAGGACTCAGATGAGTCTTCTATGTCATCAAAGGAGTCTTCTTCATCTAGGAGAGCTGGCTGGATTCCTAGACAATCCCACAGTTTGCCACTGTGGCGCACAGTCTGGGTCATCAGCATCAGAGATTTCAGACTCAGACTCATGACCAAGAATCGCCTCCTCATCTTCCTCCTCCTGTTCTTCATGCACCATCTCTACGTTCATTCCATCTCTACGTTCATTCTGGAATGACTGGGACCAGCCATAACTCTGGATAATGAAAATGCACATCAATCAGTTGATCAAATATATACTGTTATATTTTGAGTTTCCTAACTAATGTTAGCTAGCTAGAATAGAATGTCAACAGTTAGCTAGCTAAAATAGAATATGTCAACAGCTAGCTAGCTAATAGTATTGCACAGTATCAAGGGCAAGTAGTGTTCAAATATTATGTAGTTATCTTTCACAAGATATCAAATATTTCCTGAGGTAAAACAGTTGGAAAATAAGACTTGCATTGTGAGTGTGTACAGTAAAATTGATGTAGAAATAGAAAAACTATGTCTGTTCATAGAGTAAGAAAGGAAACATGAAAATTATGATTTGTGGTCATCAAAAACAAGATATTTAATGAATATGTGTAATATTAAGTAATGAAATAAATTGATTTCAAAAGGTCTAGAAAAGAAACACTCATCTATGCATGAACTAACATAGGAAGTGAATATGGGTCACATTTTACCCATGTTGTGCATTAGAAGGGGGCTGCAGAGCTTGTGCATCAAAAGGTTAAATGGAAGGATGTAACACCCCCCCCCACCCCACACAGCCGATGGATCAAAGATGTGATGCAGAACATCAAGCTGGAAAAAAAAATCAGATGCACATCAACGGCTCCGTCAAGAGATTCTACAAAACCTGGGACCCATTAATAAAGTATGTGAATAATCTACCTGGCCTGGAACTATGAACCTATATCTCTACAGGTGGTCTGTCCTATCTATACTTAACACTACACTAGGATGCATTTTTTATTTTTCTCATTTTATTTATTATTATTTTTACCTTTATCTTTTTTTCTTGTACTGTCTTTTTCAGATGTTGTTAGTTTGTCTTTTATCTCATTTTGGTATTGTCTATTTTTCTGTAAATATTTGATGGCGTACGTCAATGTCTTGTCTATAAAATGGAAAAAAATCTATAAAGTGTTAAAAACAAAACAAAAAAACATTCAGAAATGATCCCATACCTGGAGAAGCCCTTCCCGCAGACAGAGCAGATATAAGGCTTGTGGACGCCGCCGTCGTGGGAGCGGACGTGGTACGTCATGCGATCCTTCCTCTTGAACCTCTGCTGGCAGATCGGACACTCGAACGGCTTCTCGTCAGAGTGCGACAGCTTGTGGCGGTTGAGGTGGTAGACGTCACGGAAGGCCTTACCGCACATGTCGCAGCCGTGATTCTTCTTCACCGGCTTGGGGGGCTTCTTAGGGATGCTCTGCTGCTGTTGGTGCTGCATGGGCGTCATGATGCTGGCGCCCGTGGACGTGGAGGTGGTGGCCGTAGTCAGGATGCCGGCTACAGTTGAGATGTAGGAGGGGTTGCCACTATTCTCCCGAGGTACAGTGGAGATGAGCGGCACCATGGTGGGGGCCGTTTGTGTCTTTTTGGGCCGCGACACCATCTTGATGCCAGTGTGGCAGGACTCGTGCCGCCGCAGATGGTAGCTGTCCCGGAAGGCCTTGTTGCAGTAGCCGCAGATGAACGGCGTCTTGGATTTAGGCTCCTTCTTGACCACGGCGATGGGAGGTCCTCCTCCGCCTCCTCCCCCGGTCCCGCTGGCCACATTGTCTTTAAGGAGCTCGGCGGCGCTGACGGGGGGCTTCTGGTCCAGGGGGATGGGAAGCACGGGTTTCTGATCGGGCGGCTCGGTTCCAGAGTTGAGGAGCGGCAGGAGGCTGTTCCCAGCCACTTGGTGCTGGTGGTGCAGCGCCTCGTTGGCCTGCTGGGGGAACAACAACCATCAGTACACAAACGCTTTATACTAGACACGCACCATACTCACATTCTAGCCCATCTCACATTATTTCCATGGTCATATCCACCCATATCAATTAGTGGTAGACCGATTAAACGGGCTGATTTCTGCGCTCACAGGGCCGATAAATAAAAATGTCTGCCTGCCTGACGAGCCAGTGTCGTAAAACATTGATCAGATTTGTCAGATTTGTCATTAATACTCTTTTGCAGCATTGTATTATACAGTATGCAGCCAATACAGCCCCTTGAATTGAATAGTGTTATAGTGTCTGGATACTGCGCTAAGTTGCTTTCACAGGAAGTCCGATACTTATGGCAGTATTTCACTGCGTCAACACCAGGGAAGGCAATATCTGCAGCAAATTAGTGTTAAATAAATGTTCATTTAAGTTCAGCAATTTTCTGTCTCATTTGATATTATATTAATGTTTTTTATCAGATGCAAAAAAAACATATCGGCATTATATATCGGCCATCGGCAGCTCTGCTCTCTAAATATCGGCATCGGTCATTGAAAAACCCATATCGGTCGAACATTAGTTCCAACACCTTGTTGTGGCAGGAACAGGGACTGTTGACACAAAAACCTTGTTCACATACTAGTTGTCAGCTTACCCCACAGCTCTGTTTGACAACAGTCTCCTGATGCGTCTGCCAGACAAGGCCAGTCTCCAGACAGGCCTGGTGAAGAAGGTACCATCCTGTGTAGTAAATCAATGTCCAGATGAGCAGTCCATTCAAAATGGAGATACATGGAAAAATCACTTTGAAGATCTCTACAGAAAACCCCCAAAGAATCAAGCTCAAGAGCAGATTTCAGAAAAACTGAAAGGTCTTGAAAGAGCATTTAAGAATGACCAGACCCCACTGGATTACCCTATCACAGAATCAGAACTGCAAGGCAAACTGAAGATCCTGCAGCCCAAAAAAAGCATGCGGGTCTGATGGCATCTTAAATGAGATGTTGAAATATAATATAAATATAAGAAAATGCAAATCGGCCATCCTAAAGAAATTCAACTTGGTACTAAGTGCAGGTCATTTCTCTGAAAGCTGGAGTGAAGGGCTTATCACACCCATCTTCAAGAATGGAGACAAAATTCCATCCCAACAATTACAGAGGCATCTGTGTCAGTAGTAACCTGGGGAAGGTATTTGGCAGTATTCTAAATTCAAGAATGATAGACTTCCTCATTGAGCACAGTGTCTTAAGCAAAAGTCAGATTGGATTCCTTCCAAACCATAGAACAGCTGACCCCATTCTCACCCTACACACACTAGTTGATAAATATGTAAATAGAAATAAAGACACAATCCATGCATGCTTTGTTGATTTCCAAAAAGCTTTTGATTCTGTCTGGCATGAGGGATTACTTTTTAAACTAATAGAAAGTGGTATATGTAATGTTTCCGTGGTGTAGTTATTCACCAGACAAACCATGACGTACTGAACAGCAACTTTTCTTTATTACTTACAACTCGTTTCGTAACCTGCTGACTCACTGCGTGTCTTGACTGACTCTCCGTCTGCTACCTGTCTGTCGCCACAAGGCTGGCGGCGCATGCGCATAGTCACTGACCACAATGCTTCAGCAAACATTATAGTATAGGGGGGGAAGTCCTTTGACGTATCTAAATCAATATATGAAAATAACAAATTGGCTGTGAAAATTGGAGATAAACACAGACTTCTTCAGACAGGGTAGAGCGGTGAACAATCCCCAGCACCCGGTCTCACTCTTCAAAACAAAGAAATCAAGTGTTTGTTTTATGCAGATGACCTGGTCATACTGTCTCTTACTAAACAAGGTCTTCAGCAGAACCTGGAGCTTCTTCATCAGTACTGTCACAACTGGGCCCTGACAGCTCACATGAAAAAGACCAAAATTATCACCATCCAAAAAATATCAAGGTTACAGAGAAATAACCCAGTATTTAAATTAGGTGGGACCCAAATAGACCAAACAAATACCCATACTTATCTAGCTTTAGAAATGAGTTCCACAGGAAACCTCTGCTCTGCTGTGAAGGAACTCAAAGAGAAGGCAAAAAGGGATTTCTCTGCCATCAAGCGCTCAGCTCAAATCCAAATTCCAATAAGGACATGGCTCAAAATATTTAAATCAGTCATAGAATGGATTGCATTGTATGGCAGTGAGGTATGGGCCCTTATTTCAAAATGATTGGGCAAAATGGGACAAAAATCCAATTCAAACCCTGCGTTCAGAGTTCTGCAAAAGCCCTCCGGGTACAAAGAGGAACCCTAAACATTCAGAGTTCTGCAAAAGTATCCTCCAGATACAAAGAGGAACCCCAAACATTCAGAGTTCTGCAAAAGTCCTCCAGGTACAAAGAGGAACCCCAAACTCTGCATGCAGGAATGAAGTAGGCCGATATCCTTTACTTCTAAGTATTCACAAAAGATCCATCACATTCTGGAGCCATATTAAAAAAAGTGATCCTGCCTGTTACCATTATAAAGCCCTAGCCTACCAAGAGTTGAACATAGAAAGGAGAGAACATAGAACATAGGACATAGAGATTCCCCTCAGCCAACTGGTCCTGAGGCTGCTGACCTTTCACCTTCTGACATCACAAACCCCAGCCAGACTCAGAGCAGTTACACCATCCCCCAGAAGATTAGACCATCACCACCCCCGACCTGGGGCTGTAGATGAATGATAGATAATCAGGGCAGTGGCTAGTTAATGCAACTAGAATGGAGCAGTAAGACCACTCTCTTCCCTCCACTAGTCTGGGGGACCACCTTGGGTAAGTGGCGAGTACCCCCTCTGGCCCCCGACCTGGGGCTATAGATGAATAATAGATAATCAGGGCAGTCGCTAGGTAATGCAACTAGAATGGAGCAGTAAGACCACTCTCTTCCCACCACTATTCTGGGAGACCACCTTGGGTAAGTGGCGAGTACCCCCTCTGGCCCCCGACCTTGGGCTGTACATGAATGATAGATAATCAGGGCAGTGGCTAGTTACTGCAACTAGAATGGAGCAGTAAGACCACTTTCTTCCCTCCACTAGTCTATATGAGAGAGCGAGAGCAACTTTAGTTAATAGTAATTAAGATAACTTACTTGAGAAAATTTAATAAAACTTATTCGAGAAAACATCTCCTGGGGTTCATTGTTGGCCACTTCTGTTGAGAAGGGACTTGAGGCTTAGTTCCATTTTGTTTTGGCTGTATTTGCAGCTACATTGTCCAATGGATGTTGTGGCTGTTGTCATATTCATGTTGCAGCGTTTCTGAATTGCCTCTTTGAATGTTTGAATGTGATACTGCTGTAGCGTTTTTGAAATGCAGCGTCTTTATCCTTCTCATCCACCGTACGTACCTACATGCCGAAAAAAGATATGTATCAGGCTAAAATCAAATCAGGCTAGCAAATTATGATTAAACCTTGTGATACTCAATTAACTTCTCCGACCGAGAGTGATGCCACCACCTCTTTCCTGTTGCCTCAGCAGCCATAATCAGCAACACATGAGATAAGAAGCAATTGAGGTGTACTGTTTTTCTGAACACACAGTACTTGACTGTGGGCAGCCTAGTGTTGACGGTTGGAGTGGTACAGTAGTTAGCGTTCTCATATATGGGTGAAATGGTTCAAATTAAGGGGTGTAAAATTTTTCTAATTTGTATTCTATATTTCCCAATTCTAAAGCATATATGTTAGTCTGCGTCTGAGAGACACACATGTACTAAAGGTACAGTCACAAAATTTTAAATATTTTCTGAATTTTCTGGAATTTCTCTCCTTTCCAAAAATGTGTCACTACTGTATCAGAAAGAAAAGTTGAGAATGAATGAGTGAGTGAACATTTCTTAAAATGTGTCTAGATTATTTGCAAGTTATAGTAATTTAGATTACATAATTAATCAAATTTCAAATGTTGTTTATTGAGACAAATCAAAACTGACTTTCTTTGTGAAATACACAAAATGAATCAAATCATGAATCAAAGTTTCATACAAGCACATGTATACCTACATAATAGATTTATTGAATACATCGCTTAAAAAAGAAATATCAGCTGTTATGGTAGTGACCCCACTGTTGAAGAAATTACAACTGTTACCTGTTTATCCTAACTCTAATTGATAACATGCCTAATGATGTTAATATTATTAATTAATGTAGGCTATTTTGTAATTCATTAAAGGTGCTGAACATTTCCAGTATCCATTTATTTTGTAGGAATAACATTTCAACTTTAAAAAAGGTGGAGAAATCTCAGCACACCCAAAGACAACAGGTGCGTAGGAGAAAGGTGCCACCCCAAGTTGCATATAAATCAAAAAAAGCTCCCGCACACTGTCTTGCTCTCATTTTATTAAGTAATTAAATCAACGTTTCGGTCGGTATGACTTTCATCAGGCATTTAACTTTTAAAAAAGGTTAAATAAATCCAGTGTTTTTACAAAATATGAAAACCTGTTACTGTTATACACTGATTTTCACACAGAAATGTTGGAACAGACTGGTCCCCATGTGGCTATGATGGATAGTGTTGTAGTCTGGTTCCTATAGGTGCAATTGTAGAGCTGTAGCTAAAATCAGGCTCATTTTGGAAAGTTTTGGAAGTTTTCCAGTTAAAAAAATCCACAAAATAAAACAGAATGTTTAATCTTTCATTTAAAAAGATATTAAGATGTTATATTGAAAATATTTTTGGTATTGTCCTAAATTTAAGGCGGTGGAGACGACCACCTTCAAATATAAAGTGTCATTTAGTGATTTTTTTATATTTAACTTGACATTATCTCATACAAAGCCGGTGACCTAATTAGATCACTACATGACGTAATTTTCTGTTCAAAATCTGAAAACTTAGTCGTTTTCTAAAACATTTTTCTTTGGTGGAGACTGCAATTTGCATCGTTTCTGCAGAATCACCTATATAGGTTTTAAATGAAGTTCATCGTTCAAGTGGGCAGTCAAACTAATTTATGTGTTTCTCCTGTGATGCCCCGGACGTCACCTAGGGGTGTTTTGCAGTCCATTCCTATGACTGCATCTCTAATCTGTCTCTCTGATTGCAGGTAACTCAGTGCACCTGGGCCCGGTGCATTTTGGGGAGTTAAAACTACCAGCTTCAGTCAGGCTCTCTCTCTCTGACCCTGCGCTCTCTTTCTCCCCACAGCTTTCTCCCTTCAGGCACCTTTTAGGGTTGGGTTCAATTATGCTGGTTTAGCCAGTTTATTCTTATTTTCATGCACCTCTCAACACACTGCTTCCCACACATGCTCACACATCCATGCAGCCCATGCACCACTGATATCACTGACGTTCACACCTCATCTAGTAGTCTGTTTGGTTATGTTTTGTAGTTATCCTATGTTTGACCTACTTTAGTACAGGCTTTGTTTGATTTCTGTTGATTTGCTCTGTTTCTGTTTGGTTACACTGAGGCCTGCTTTGTATGATTTATTTAGATTAGAAATAAATGCATATTTCTGCATTTAAACCTTGGTGTGTCTCCCTCTTGTTGTGGCCATTATGAGCCAGGTCATAACACCTCACAATGGAAAAGTCCATGTTCTGACCTTTGTAAATAACTCAGTGACGGGCCGCTCGGGTAGTGTAGTGGTCTATTGCGCTGCCTACCAACCCTGAGGTCGCAGGTTCGGGCGTCCCCACAGGCACAATTGGCCATGTGGGGAAGCCGGACGAGGGGATTTGTCCTGGTCGCTGCTCTAGCTCCTCCCTCTGGTCGGTCGCGGCACCTGTTCAGCGGGGAGGGGATCTGGGGGAGATATCGTGAACCTCCGTGCGCGTTACGCTCTCCCGGTGAAGCTCCTTGAAGTGTCTGGCGACTCCACATGCATCGGAGGAGGCATGTGGTAGTCTACACCCTCCCCAGGCCGACAGAGGGGGTGGAGCAACGACTGGGACCGTTTAGGCAGGGAGAATTGGCAACGATAAAATTGGGCTGAAATTCAATAAATAAATAACTCAATGGTGTGTGTGAGTGTGCGCACACGCAAGCGCACACTATTCTGTCTTATATTCTACCCACTCCCTTGGTCTTGCTAGTGTTTTTCTGTGACTTAAAATACTGGTGGTATGTGTTTATGCTGTGGGGCATGCAAAGGTGTCTAGAGCACCACCCCCTCCTGAACAAACACTCACACTCATACAGATCTGAGAATGCATGAATCAGAAGTGAGAAATGCACTTACATAACCTCCTCACCACACAAACGCATTTGAACCATTACACAATCTCAAGAATGTCCTCTGTAAACACCAAGAAACCCACTGGAAAAATCTTACAGCTGGCAAATACCATATACAGTAGAGAGTGAAAGTATTTAACGACTATGAGCTGCAGGTACATGATGTGTGCCTCAAACTGATGACCGACCAGGATGCCCTACAAGGCAACTGCTATAGAGAAGCATAATCATTGCATACATCATCAATAACTTCCATTTCGCAATCCACATTTGGGATTTGGGTCCAAATCCGATCTTTGAAAAATGGGACCAATAGCGTAGCTCTTCTATGTTGACAACTTCATAAGCTCCTGACAATTAATAAACGGACATGTTTGCTCTGTCTTTTTGTTGAAGTGTATTTATTGTATTGTTTAGCTTTCTTCCATAAACATCCACTATTCAGTAAATGACTTCACTTAACAAGAGAGTTCCCAGAGGAATTTAAACCTGCGTTGTTGGATTCCCCACTCAGGAATTAAACATTTATTAGAGGAAACAATATGCCACTAGTTGATCTGCACACTAGGAAACTGTGTCAAGTGGGGCAAGGATTAAGCATTGAGAGCCAGGAGTGATCCACCTGGTCAACGAGGCACACTTCCACCTAATTCATCTCTCTGTTTCAGTAGATGCTGACAGAGTAGCTGGTGGATTGTACAGCAAGCCTGGCAGTCTGCAAATGCTTTTTTGTAAATACTGTATAGAATGTTGCTTATAGTCCCAAAAAAGGAGCATTTATTTTGAGATTGTTTAATGTTTTCCTATAAGGGAATGACCCCACTGAGCCTATGAGGATAGCTGACTAATGACCTTTGCAGAGAACCAAGGGGTGGTACACACAAGGCTCTAGTTCACCTGCGCTAGTGGATTCAGAACACTTACATTGATGATCTGTCACTGCATGGTTTCACCAGGATTATTAATGGAGGCATCTTAGGTTTCTATATGATGTATGCATAGGTAAATGGAGGCATGAGGACAAGGATATCCTGTAGTGGCAGTGAAAGTTTGATTTACAAAGCATACAATAAAGGCCGAGGTTTGCTCCTGCCTTTTACATCATCTAATATTGGGCATGGATTGACCCGGGTTTAAGAAATAGATGAGAGAATATACAGAGCTGTGCTCAGCAGAGACACGGTCTCATCCAGCACTGACAGAGAGGAGTGGTGGTGCTTTTGGTACCTCCTGATACAATGCAGATGTAGGCTACCTATACAGAGTCAGTCATAACACACAGAACAATGAGCAAATCAACAAAAGCCACCAGGAAATACTTTTCGAAGTGACTCAGCCTGATCATCTGGGACAAAACAAAACACTGAACCACACTGAACAGTCTGTAAGTTTGTGCACAGTGGTAGCGATAATAGGGATAAACTAGTGGAGCCCCTATTATTTGCAGTACAGGAGGTAGCCTACATCCTAATGGCTGATATCCTGCTGCGATTACCTGCAGCAACACCTGACAGCAGAATGCACAACACCTGAGAGCTGCCCTGGAGTTACTTAGTTATTGAGAAAGGTGGGGCTCAGTAGTAAGTGAGTAAGTGTGAAAAATAAAGTACATCCGCACACTGAAGCTCCCCTTTACCTTTTATTTAGCCATCAGAGGTGGTGAGTAAGTGAGTAAGTGTGCAATTTGATGGAGGGATTTAAGATATCTGGGGTACCACTTGGGCCATGAACATCTGCCCTGAGGCAGATAAAACACCAGCCGTTGAGGCTTTTCCTCGGTCAAAGTCCATGAAGAACATGGGGTGTATTTTTTGGCTGGCCGACTACTAGAGGAACTTTATACTGGCCTTCTTCAGCAGCCCCATGAGTGATCTCACCCAAAAAAATGGTGCAGATCCAATCCAGCAGACAGAGCAGTGCCAATTGGCTTTTGAGAGGCTACTACCTCCTGCAGTGCCAGTTTACTCTCTGTTTTGATCACACCCCAATGCAGTGGTGCAGATCACTTACTGATATCAGCCTTTTCATTTCTAAGTGATCCATAGGCCAGATGCACTGACGGCAGTTGCTGAATTTCTCTCCTCCTCAGAGGAGGGGGGCAGTTAGTAGTTGGCGGACAGGAATCACATTTTCATACTACTTATGCTACTAGTCCAAGAGTAAAGTTGTTTGCTTTATGGGCAAAGATAAGCACTAAAGTCAAACCCAAGAGCAAGAGCATTACATTACCCCAATTGTTTCAGTTAGGCTGTTCCTTCAG
>CABFOS010137838.1:0-12897 GCA_900660315.1 Diretmoides pauciradiatus | reverse complement strand
AATTGGAACTATGAATTGGTAGAATATCTCTCAACTATCAGAGTTAGAAAGCAGCGGCAGATCCTCACCAAATACAGGCTCAGTGGCCACAGTCTTGCCATTGAAAAGGGGAGACACAAAAAGTCCTGGCTGCCCAAAGACCAACGAATATGTGGTCACTGCACGACAGACGAGGTGGAGACAGAGGTGCACTTTCTCCTGAAATGCCCAAAGTACGAATCAGAGCGACGGGCATTTTTCAAGGAGCTGGAACTCTGGGGATCTAGAGGAGGCAGATCAGCTGCAGGTGGTGCTGGGAGGAGGACCAGCGGCTGATCTGCAGCCAGATACATACTGTTGTGCCACAACCTGAGAGACAATGGGTGATGGCACCATGTTGCTAGGGATGCCACTATAGTCGATCATATTGATCATGGTGATTGCCACTGCCAACATTATAACAAACTGTTATATACATATACTATTCTATATAAAATCTTTTATATTGTATATGTTTTGTGATGTTTGTTTTTGTTTCTTTATGCCTTGGCAATACAAATGTAAAATTTTTGTCATGCCAATAAAGCACCATTTGATTTGATTTGATTTGAGAGAGAGAGAGACAGACAGACAGACAGACAGACAGACAGACAGAGAGAGAGAGAGAGAAAGAGAGTGAGGGGAAGACAGATAAGAGAGTATAACAACAATATTCAACAATATTCAAAATAGCCAACAATATTCCAGAGAAAATAACCCTCCCAAGTCAAGACCAAGACGTTTTCTTTTTGCATCAGACATTCCCTTGCTGGCCAACAGCAAGACGGAGTTAGCCGTAGCTAGCCAGCTACCTAAGAAAACAAGAAAACGGACACAAACGTCTTTAATACAGTTTACTAGCCTGAGTGGGTACACCATTACTCAATAATTTAAATTTATGTGACCAGGTGTTATTCAAATACCCAGAATAAACTGGAGACAGAGACTGCTATACAAAAAATATGGGTTTTATTGACAATATGGAATATTAAAACTTATCCCACCCAAAGCACAATTGTGAGGTCAGGAAAGCTCTCTCCAAACAGGAAATGATGACCGTATCCAATCAGAGGAATAGAGGTGGCGGATCTGGAGACTTTATGGGCAGAGGTGGTAACTATGGTGGTGGTGGTAACTTTGGCCGAGGTGGCTATGGTGGAGGACGAGGTGGTTATGGTGGCAATGGCTATGATGGATATGGAGGTGATGGAGGAAATTATGGTGGAGGACCTGGTTATGGAGGAGGCCGAGGGGGCTATGGAGGTGGTGGTGGTGGTCAAGGATATGGGAACCGGGGCAGTGGATTTGGTGGTGGTGGTGGCGGCGGCGGCAGCGGCTACGACAACTACAATGATGGCGGAAACTTCGGCGGCAGTGGAGGCGGAGGTGGAGGAAATTACAATGACTTTGGGAACTATAGTGGACAGCAGTCCAATTATGGCCCCATGAAGGGAAACAACTTTGGTGGCAGAAACTCGGGAGGACCCTATAGCGGTGGTGGCTATGGCTCAGGTGGCGGTGGTGGAGGTGGCTATGGCTCACGACTATATTAGTTTTTTGATGTTTTGGCTTCAGTTCTTAGCAGGAGAGGCGAGGAGGTGAGCAAAGGAGTTGTCAGGAAAGGTGCAGGTTACTTTGAGGCAGTCATCTGAAAGGATTAGAGGAACACAGAAGTCAGAGATACTACTGCCACTAAATCGGAGATGATTTATGGAAAAGAAAAGACTGTACACACAAGACATTGTATGAGTGTAGATGATACCCTTGCTTACTTGTGGTAGATGTTTCCTACTAAACAATTTTCCCTTTGTGCATCTAAAGTGTGTGTATTGTGCCCATGGTATCAGGGTTAAAGAGAACCTTTTTTTACCTGAAGTCAGTTAATATAATTTTATGTTTTTTTCTTTCTTCTATGAATTAGATTTCTGCCGGTCTTTTCATCTTTTGTCTTTTAACTTGGTTTTGTCAAAATTGCGTAGATGTATTGGGGCCCTGAATGATTTTTTTGAAGTATTATGATTACAAAATTGCAAGTGTCAAGTGTATTTTGATTTTGTATTTGAAGCACAGTATGTATTTCCTTCATAGTATTAGTGTCAACAAATATACGCAGATTGGATTAGAATTAAGGGAATGCTTCACTTGTTCACAGCAAAAACAGAATTCTAGATTGTTCAAATATTTTGAGACGTAGAAAACGAACGAATAAAATTGTGTAGTAAAGTACCATGAGGTTCAGTGCATCATTGGTTCAGAAAAGAGTTGTTAATTTCTCTGTTGCCTGCTTATTGTAACTATGGAGGTTAGCAAACCAGCCTCTCCAGAACTATTTTTCTTCTTTGGGGAAGTATTTCTTTTAAAGACTACTTTTTTTTCCTGCTTTTTTTTTGTACCTGCTCAATGACAAGGGAGTTTTGGGTAGACCTATAGGGCAAGGGCCCGTACACCACCTATGCCAGTGTTGAGCAAGTAGGATTATTACAGCCACAATCTCCTGCAGTTGGGCCCTCAGCGTCGCTAGTGTGGAAGATTGCAGATGACTATCAGACAGGACGTCTTCAGCCCCAGCACAGTGGACCAGTCAGCATGTTGAGAGAGAAAAAGACAAGGCAGCATCAAGCGCATCGGCCATGGAGGGAAGCTTGCAGTGTCGTGCCTGGTAGTGAGCATCTTTTTTTTCAAGGGCTAGCTAAACCTTCCAGCAGCCGGTGCTAGCGAAGAAAGACTAGTTCCTGGACACATTGGAGATCCTGTTGAGTCAGAGATACTGCAGTTTACCCGCACATACTAGTGTTCAGACGTAACAGGAAAAGGGAGTGAGTATGTCACAAAGGCTTACTTAAGAAGAAGCAGGTAAGAGTAACCACTTTGCTTGATTTGCAGATTTGGAAAAGAAGCATTACTTCCCTTCTTGATGAAAATCTGTAAAGACCAGATAACATGGAAGGTTCTGGATGGGTAAGACTTGTTTTTCAAAATATTATCCAAGCCTGCTCATATTGTAACCTAACCCTACACACGAAGAAGTGATGCTGAGGTGCACGGCTATTCGAAGGTAGACTGAGCAGGATGACGTACGGTATTGCTCCTCGTTTTGGCTTTGACAAGAACCGACCTGTCACTGTATATCACACTGCTTGGTATACCTTGAAGGCACAATGTATATTCATGTCTTACTACGAGTAGATTACCTCTGATAGTTGTTACTAAATGAAACAGCCTCCTGGGAAAAACTTGAAAGACTAGAATTCCAAGACTACATTTACGTTACGGAATGTGAAAACACAAGAAATGGTCAGATATCAGAAGGTCATTGCAAGGTCCTTAAGTCACTAGAAATAAGGTCTAAACAACAAGTAGGCTTAGTCAATTTGATAAATACTGTCTCGGGCAAGACATTTAATGAATGGGAACCCTGAACTATTGCTAGTTATTTGAGGATATAGTGATATTTTTTCAGTAGTGGTAGTAAAGCCATGTCAAACTAAGTTAGGACGTCTGTGTTTAAACAGGCAGAAAGGGCATTGCTTTACATATGCTCATCAAGGATAAACAGAAATGTGTATGAGAACAGTAGATTAACCTACTAGTTCATCTACTATAGACTTAAGGGCTGTTACCTGTATTTTAATCATTTCCACATGACAGGAAAGTTATTCGTATTAGGCTGATTCAGGGCAAGTCTATCCAGTCTCCAACTGAAAACGCCCTGTGCTTGGCAACCATGTTAGTTCAAGTGTTCCTCAATTAGCCGAATGATAGTATTTCTACCAGGAATGTGTTTGACCAACCTCAACTCCCATTTCGCATAATGAACCCGGGCTTGGCAAGGGCGCTGCAATCTGGGTAAACGACATTCCTTTACCAGGAAAGCAATTGCAACTATAAATGTGACGTGTTCTTAAATAAAACAAATCTTGCATCAAGTGAGTGATTTTCTTTCTGCAAATTGCAAATAAAAGTGTGTTGAAGTCGCTACCCAGCTGTAACCAAGCAGCAAAACGTCTTCCCAGCAACATGTAATGCACACTACCACTGTACAACTGGTTCCCAATCTCGTGATCTCTCTTCGGGTTTCATTGTTTGGTTTTCCTTCATGCTCACACAAGTCCTCCTCGAGTGGGTTACCCTGCTCACCAGGTTTGTTTGCCGCAACTGCTTCTGAAGTTTTGGTCGTGAGTGGAAAATGGGCTTGGCGTTCAAAGGTAGTGTTTGTGTGTGAAAGTGCATGAAGAGCAAATACTGATTGTGCAGGGCTTTGCCTTTGAACAGGTTTGCCCACTGGACCATTGTGAAGTTGTCATGCATTGGCTCACATGGAGTGTACAGTACGATAGCTGAACAATTGTGTTCACTGTAACATAATGAATGCAGTGGGTGATGTCTTTGGGAGGACGGCTATAGGGCTTACTGGAGTTTTACAGTAATACAAGATTTGGGTCATAGGGCAGGTTTAGTGTACTGTATAAACTGCTTACTTAAATAAAGGCAAGGCGATCATATCAAAAGGGCGGAAGCTTGTAACGTTGCTACTTTGGCTCAGATGCCCTATAGGTTTCTACTTTCCAAGTTCCATGGTAGAGCCTGCAGAGATGAGCATGTGGTAAGTTATGTAATCATTCCTTAGACCATATGTCCATCTGGCAACAATCTACAAGCTCTAGCTGCAGTAAACCACACAATGTTCACTTCAGAAACTCAGAGACCGAATGGCTATACGAATAGTTTATTGAAAAGCACACAAGTCGGGCGGGGTTTTAAAAAAACGAAAACTGGGCAGCAAATCAAAAGGTAAAGTTTATAAAACAGACATGAGTAACAGTGATTGAAACAAAATCATTAGCATATTGGAACATATATACAGTAAAATACATTTTTTCAATCTCAATAGCAAATAATGTTTATATTTACAAACAATATTGGTAAAAGAATCTCTGAGGGTATTAGAAAGCAGTACAAAAGAAGTAAAATATCAAAAATATTACAACATTCAAGAGGAGTGAGCAAAAACTATATAATAGTTCTGCTGATCTACTTACGCTTAAAGCTGAGCAACTACAAAGTTATTGCATAGTAGTATTACTATGATAATGCAGTACCATGTTATAAAGATAAGTGCTTGTCTTTGCTCTTGATGAGTGTCTTTTTAATGCGAGGAACAAGGAAGACGCTGCCGTCAGTCGTCTGCTGGAGGGAGTAGTGAGACGGGGAGTAGGAGTTTCCCTCCTCGTCTCTTAGCATGCTGAAGACCTCCAGGTACAGGCTGTTGAGCTGCTGCTTCATCTCCCTCAGGCTGCTGCTGTTCTGGCTCTTCTCTCTCAGTAAGCGCTCCTTCTCCTCCTTCAGCGAGTCCAGGTCGTACTCCAGCCCCACTATGTTCTCCATCTTGCGCTTGCGGCAGTTCTGGGCGGCTACCTTGTTCTTGCCGCGGCGCCGGATGTCTCGGACCAGGGCCAGCTGGGCCTCGTTGAGTTGGTGCTTTGACATCATCTCGTTGAAATCGTCCACAGGTAGGTTGATGATCATGTCTACAGTGAAAGGGATTTGGAGGGCCTTAGCCCTCTGCTCGTCTCTGGAGAGACGCACCTCGTAGCGTTTCTTCTGCTTGTCTTTCGTGAAGGGAGCGCTGTTGTGGCCAGACTCCTCTACTGGCTCCGTCTTGTGGTGTTTGGGTTTCATTTCCTGCTGCTGCTTACCTACTGGTACCAACACAGAACCTGTTGGCTGGAGGTCATCGGGTTGGAAATTCAAGGAGAACATCTCTGAGTAATCAGATTCTACGCTCCCAGGGTTGATGTCTGTCTCCTCCGTGTCTGAATCACTATAGCCAAATGACCCATCATCATAGACAGATTTCTCAGGGGAACTAGCATTTGGGCTTGTGTTCAAAGAGATCCCTGAATCTGAGTCCGGCAATTCTGCCATCACTTCTTGTTCGCATCGCTCGAATGTATCTCCGGGTGAGAGGCTGTGAATGTCCACTGGTTTGAAGGGCGGCTTGGTTGGTATCTCAGACAAGGTGCTGCTTTCATTCCCCTCAAGACCATGTGGACCACCCCTGCTTTCTTTTGTACTGAGAATGGGGTTGGGGTAAAATATGTTACAGAAACTTTCTGCATTGAAATCAGTGGTTAATGGAGGGGCTTTCACTGTCATCTGACTGAGGTTGTCTGGTGGGGTCACATTAGGAAACGCTCCATCAAATGGATTAATAAATTCATGGGGACAAACATCCACAGTGTTTGCCCCCACATCTGTGAGATTAGGCAATGGGTAAAAAGTGTAGTTTGGATCCTGTACTTCAGGGCTACTTGCAGGAGGATATGCAGTCGTCTCCAGAGTGTCCTCCATTTGCATGCTCAGGCAATGCTAGGAAAAAAGAGATTCAGAAGCATTAGAGCAAGTACTGCCACCAGCCTATGTAAAAAACTAAATATAAATGAATGTAAAGGAATGATTTTTGGGGACAACATTTAAACATCAGCGGCTTAACTCCAAAGCTATAGGGTTAATGTAAAAATACCAGCATTGGTTTTGTGCATTTGTGTGTGTACATGCATGGCTGGGATGTTCTTTTTCTAAATGTGATCCATTACAGATTCTGGTTTTGTTTTACTTTAACTCCATAGTTAAAGTAAAACCCCATAGTTCACAACTGACAGCTAGAATTTCCATCCCAAGTCCATACAATGGGAACTGAAACATGTTTCATTATTATCCTCATATTCAGTAGTATCCTCATGCGCAACAATTAACCATTATTTTAAGCTGGGATACATTTTACAATTAGATCTTTGTAATCAGAATGCTGCGGTGACTTGCTAACCACGTTTGCTCACGTGTTTGATTCACTTAATGGTAAAAAGCACAATAATGAAAAATGTCCCCTATGTGATGCCATAATGCCCTTGAACTCACTGCACCCTCAGGTATAAAAATAAAGGGTAATAATTAAAAGTAAAAGACCTGTGTCACTTTGTGAGACTGGTGAAGAACAATGGGGCATTCGGCCTTAACCAACTGACAGACGTTATACAGAGTAACTCAAGGAGAGTTGTGCACAAACTCAGACAAAATGTAAATAATCCGCATGTAGAAACAACTCGGGAATCAGTGGACCAGAGACAAAGCAAATTAGAAACTGCCTATGCCAAATAGCAACAGGAACCCAAAGGAAGACCACGTCCACACTAATCTTCCATACACCCAGCACAGAAGAGCAGAAACACACATTTGAAAGCAGCAGCTTGAAAAGTGGGGCATTGGATTTGTGTCACTTTGATCCAACCAAGCAGAGAGTGAGCTGAACACCACAATATGAGCCTTGTCAGCATCAGAGCCCCAGTGAGAAGCTGCACGGAGGTGATTGTAGTCCAGTCGGTTCTGAGATGGAGTGAGAGATCGAGGCAACAAATGGAACACTGTTCTGACCAAAAGCTAATGAAAACAGAAAGGATTACAATTCCCTCCATCAGCTGCCTTGAAATCAAACTGATAAGGCTGCTCTACAACTAGTGAGTACGAACCCAAACGCTCCTGCCAAAAAGCAAAGGTGTCGCAGCCGCTGTGAACAAGAGGTCTTGTTGTTCGGCCAGACAAGGCTAGCGGCTACCGATGATATAAACTGCATCACGCCTTGAATGCACTCGCTACTGCTCTGAGTAGTCTCAACACTGAAACCTAATCACACTGGAATGAGTTGGGTGCACCTGCCTCTGCATATATGAGACCCTATTCACATAGGGCGGACAAAAGTGTGTTTGTCCCATAATGCCTGGCTCATGCCATTGATGCATTCTTTGGGTGTTTGTTCCACCACACAAACCATCATCCTATTGAGGCGGTAGAATCCATGTATTATACCTGCAGCTCAGGGAGGGACAAAAGCTCCATCCAGGCCTGCTCCAAATCTGGGGAGGTCCTCTGTGGTAGCAGTGGACCTGGAGAGAGGGGGGCCTGGGGCAAAGCTGGCTGCTCAGGGGGCATCATGATGTGGCTGCTGCTGGGGGCCGGAGCAACAGTAGTGTCCAGGCAAGCCGAGGTGTTCTACAACACACACACAAAAATAGACAATTAGTGATGACACAAGGCCTAGTAAAAATAATCATGTTAAAAGCAAAATGTCACAGGTACGGTACGAGTTTAGTCCATGTTCTCACTTCGTTTGCTTCCACCAGGGGAAATGTCTCTGCCAGCAGCTGCATACATTCATCAAATGACATGGCAGCACCATCCTCTCCCGTGAAGTTCTGCAAAAAGGTTCAGATTAATTAAAGCTACCCTGTTTACCATATATAGCATCCTTTGTGCCACATAGTCTCCTTGAAACACCATATGCTGCTTTTATGTATGGAGCTTACGTACAGGTCTTTGCAGAGTAGTTTCTATACCACTAAATACAACAATGCAAAACTACAGACCCACCTGTGTTTCCCTAATTACACATAATGGGGTAGTTACCTAGATACAACACAGCTGCAGCCAATCGAGTGAAGGGGGAGTGGCCCACCCCTGACATGACTAATGACGGCCAAGCGCAGGTACCTGTGTAACCTCTAGAGGTGTGGCAGCTGACTGCGGTGGGGCGCTGGGCGGGGGGCGAGGTATGTACTCGCCCGTCTCCTCATCCAGCTGTAGCTGTGCCAGCAGGGCCTTCTCCTGCTCCCTGAGCAGCTGCAGCCTCTTCTGCTCCTCCAGCTCCCGCTGCCTCTGCAGCTCATGCTCTTTCTGACGGTGGCTGTTGTCAAACACCTCACGCCTGGCACCGAGGTCAATGTCCTGCCTCCACAGTATGTCAATCAGCTCCATTTCCTGGGAAGAGACGCACAGACGCAATCAGTTAGAGCATCGCAAGCCGCAGCCATGCTATCCTGCAGGGGGAATGTAATAAGCCCCGGAACAAGGAAGAGTGTCCCTGCTGTGAAACGTGGCTACTGCACCTGCCACACCCTGTCCCTTAGTATCACTGGCATTAATGTCATGGGGAAGAAGCCGTATGAATAATAGATGTACTTCTCTATTTCTCCTGTGTTAACACCACACACCAGAAGACATGTTTTCTCACTTGGCACGCTTTCAAAGAGAAGTGGTCATTGTCCATACAAATACATGGAGATGTGTGACACTGACTTATGAATTAATTTGTTGCTTGTAAACTCGTTGATAGAGCAGATTTATCAAGTTTTTGCACAAGTGCCCACAATGCAGCTTGATGTGATTTGTGAGCTTGAGCACTTCTCTACTAGATAGAAACTCAGGTAAGTCTACATTTCATATTTTCTAGGTGTGAGAATGTACAGAGTTCCCCATATGATATCAAATCACCATACATGGGCAAATGTATCATCTCAGTTTCCATTCATATAACTACAATAAAAAAATAGTCCAAAGTGTGATAAAATGTTAGTGGATTATAATCAGACATAGAAAGCTGTAATTCAACCTTCACAGTAACATATTGCATCAGTCATGGGAGTATCACAATATTACACTACAGATATTCACCCCCAAAGTCGACTTGGTAGTGTGGTTGAATAAAGAGATAGTGTTTGTTAGTCACAGTGTATCCAGTAACTTAGGGGATATTTCCTGTAGAACCTCAGTGGCTGAGCGTTGCAGCATAAACTGATGTACTACTACTACTACTACTACTCTCTCCCCTGGGCCCCTTAATGTTTATTACACAGAACTGATTTACAGAAGGAAATCTTTCACAAGGCCTTGGGAGATTGCATAAATCCAAGATATTAGGTCACAAGAAAGTCTCTGAGCATGTGACTTGTTTGTCACTGAGGCCCGGGTGAAAACGCAACCTATAGGCTGCGCTGCTTAGCTGCCAGGTCATGTGGCCAGAACAGAGACAACAGAGAGGAAGCAGGGGGAAATAAGCAGAACAACACACAAGGAAGAGGATGTGAAATTGAGGACATGTGAACTACTCTGTTAACAATAACATGGAAGATAAATGAGGGTTTTTACCCTCCTTTGATTCAAACATCAAGGAACAGGCAGTGTGGCGGCTCATGATAATAAACTAACCATAGCAAACGAACACATATAGATATTTAAAGGCATTGTTGACACAGTTTGTCTGACTGCAACAGTGGTAGTGCCAAATAAGAACCCACTAACCCTCTTTGCATCAGTGTTGCATCAGAGGCTGAATCAGTCCATGACCACTTAAGGATTACACGTCACTATGGCTGCCTGGTGCCCAGTATAACTCGTACTCACCGGCTGAGAGGTAGGAGCACAACCAGACATTATGGCTGCTGAAGGAATGAGGAAGTGACCTAAAGTGTCTAAGCGAGATGGGTGAACACACCTCTTGCGGTCATCCGTGTTTTCTACATCCAAAAACCACATTGTGTCCACTGGTCACACTTATAAGCTCATCATCAGACAAGTCACACAAGAGATGTGGAAAACAGTCCAATCTGAAAGTGGGACTGTTTGACAAGAGAGAGGTTCAAGGTTCCAAGAGGGGTTGTTTGGATATTGTGCTGAAACCCCATAGCGGCCTGACGAATCAATGATCATATTCTGCAATGAAAACAAATACTCCCCAACGCCTCGGACACTGAATACATTGTATGAATGCGGGTATCAGTAAGTCACATGTTCAAGAGTGGCATGAGAACAAGGAAGCTGGCTCATGAAAATAACTTTGAATTTCCTGGATCTTTCTGCTAGAGATTGTTGTTGTTTTTAAACTACCTCCACCTAAATGAACAAACAGCATATATTTCATTAAAAAATACACAAAACAGCCACACAGAATCCTGTTTCCAGAACAAATGATCAAATAGACATGTAGTATGCCAACAGGCCAACATGGTTCCACCATAGTCACCAACACTGAGTGACTACTAGTGCTGTGTCTGGGTTAGTATGGGTTGTTCATTGACCTGACTGGAGTAGTTATGTTGCCTCCTTCCCACCAGAAGTGAGCGGACATCCACCCTTTGACCGAGGATGATGAAACACAGCTGCACATGTTCCAAAAAAAGAGCCCTCCATCAGTCAGCTGCGTACTTTCAAACGCCCTTACTGGCGACATGGTAATCTGAACACCAATAGTTCTGTTTTTTTATATTACACTTGAACGTCACATCCTTTCTATAGATGAACCACTGTCTATAATATAAGGCCTACAATAATCATTCAGCATGGATGGAAAACAGCCCATAACAGACATGAGATGCATGGAGGAGGAGGAGGAGGAGGAGGATGGGATGGGGAGGGGGGCTGACAGACTGACATACACAAGAACAAGCTTTAGAGAAGACTTGCGGGAGTTTATTATCATGGTTATGAATATGCGGACTATATATATATCAGCGTGTTGTCTCTCCTCAGGCCGGACACCTCGAAGTCCCGTGTTTAACAAGTTTGTCGAGTGAAAGCTGACGGTACTAAACGGCCAATGACTTGCAGAATTGAACGCCGGGCAGAGGGTATTAAGCTTCATATTTCAGAGTACTGTATGAGCTTTGTGTTTCCAGCTCCTATGATATGTCCGATCTGTGTTAACTACGGGGTTAGGCCTCGGCTGTCTCCTACTGTATCGATTAGTCACATGAAGGAAATAGCAAAAGTTCACCCAAACTAATCAGCTGCTTTCTTGTCAAATCGTGTCATGGAAAAACACAAACAAACAGTGAGCCGCTTCGTTCACTTCCCACATCCTATAGATATTTACCTGTTGACTGGGATGCATGTCGGACACCTCCATTTCCATCATTGTGGAGATCTGCCTTGTATTAAAGAACAACAACCCGCCTTATGATGAAAAACAAAGTGTTTGTATTCCTCAGACAGCAGATGAGAGCGGCGGGCCGCCCGGAGGTACGACGTTAGGCTGGCAGGGAAATAGCGCTTCTAATCTATTGGAAACGACGGAAACCCCCAAGCAGCGTCCTGGCCACGCCCACACGCAACACTAGCCACGCCCATACGTCGAATAGGCCACGCCCACACGCGGCGATAACCGCGCCCACACGCTGCCGAGGCGGGATCGTCCCCTCCACGGGCCTATGAGGCGATAAGGGCCGTGCATGTGTGTAGAGGCGATCAGATTATAGTTACAAAACACAGAACATTACACAACACAGTGAGAGAAAAGTCACTATAGTAATATCTACACTTCTATAGTAACACACGGAGATTAACGGGATAAAGCTCTGGATTATATATGAGCGGGTTATTTTAATTCTAAGACGTTTATAAGCCTGTTTCACCAGTTATAAATGAGAGTTGAAGTAAAAAAGAGGAAGAAGAAAAGTCCACTTCTGCTATAGTAAACACACCATCAGAGGTTTGTCTGGTGCATAGCGCCCCCTGCTGGTTGCCATGTCTAGCATGGAGATGGAGGCCCTGAGGCCCTAATGTCCCGTAGGGACACATCATCAGGACCCACTGGTGGACACACACAGCTTTCTTAGGGTGGGGGAAGAGTATTACGTAGTGAATCGCTGTTTTAAATAACCTATCGCAGATATACTGATGAAAAACAGCTGTCATCTTGTAATAATAGTTGGATCTGTTTGGTTAATGTTGGTATTGTCTGCATTTTTGTGTCTTTTGTATTGTATGTGATGACTGTGAGCTACAGGATACCCTGAATTTCTCCACGGGGATCAATAAAGTATTTATCTATCTATCTATCTATCTATCTAATATGAAGATATGAAATGACGTGGGAAGCCAGTGGATTCCTCCGTCCAGTCAAACCTCTGAGGATCCTGTAGCTGATCTGCTCGCTCCGGTTCTTGTCTCCGTCCTTGGCATAGACGGGTCCGGGCTCCAGGACCAAGGGCCCTTCCTGAGGATGGAAACCACCATGCATCACCCTGCATGTTGTCTGTCTGTCTGTCTGCA
>CABFOS010137836.1:0-12006 GCA_900660315.1 Diretmoides pauciradiatus | reverse complement strand
TTATTGATAGAGTAATGTGCTCTGAATGCAGGGAGGAAAATATTTATTTATTTTATGTTAAAAAAGTTATGACGAATACATTTTCTTGGCTTGAATTATATAAAAGTGGGTCGCTACTTAATGAGCATGAGAGAATGTGGGTCCCAAGGCCAGACTAGTAGAGAACCACTGATCTAAATCCGATACTTAGGCCGCCCAGGTAGTCCAGTGGTAAAGACGCTGCCTACCAACCCGGAGGTCGTAGGTTAGATCCTTGGGGTTGCTACCGGCTTGGCTGGGCGTCCCTACAGGCGCAATTGGCAGCGCCTGCGGGTGGGAAGCCGGACACGGGGATTTGTCCTGGTCGCTGCACTAGCACCTCCTACTGGTCGGTCGGGGCGCCTGTCGGTGGGGAGCGGAGCTGGGGAGATAACGTGTTCCTCCGCACGTGCTATGTCTTCCTGGTGAAACTCCTCGCCAGCTGGTGTACAAGAAGCGGTTGGTGACTTAGTCTGCAGTGCACCCTCCCCAGGCCGACAGTGGGGCGGGCGGAGCAGCGACCGGGACCGCTTAGGCAGGGGAATTGGCTATGTACAATTGGGAGAAAATGAGGTAAAAAATTGCGATACTTGCGAAATGGAAATGGCAAAATTAAAAAAAAAACGTCTTCAATTTAGCAAAAAAAAGTTTTTACGCTCGGTTGAGGTTGCTTGAGGTTTTTGCCTTTTTCGAGTTAATGCGCAAAACTGGAGAAACGCACAGAAACGCCATTGCCGAATAAGTTCTGACGTAGCGAATATTTAACTCACATGACTGATCAGCTGTTTCCACTGTCGGCGTCTTCCCGGATATTCCCATAACGCAATGAGGAGATCAAAATATTCCTCAGTCTCATCCATGTGTATGGTGCCCGTCGTTGTCGTATCTCTCTTGCTGCCTGTATTAGAATCATAGCATTTCTTTGTCTTCGTCTCCGGACAGCATGAAACGTGACCAATACTAGCTGACATGAAAGAAAAATCACAACTTTCCAATTGAAATACATTTCTCAAGACCCCTCCATTTTTTCTCAGATGCCCAAGGCAACTTATTTTGTTTCTGGTTTGCAACCTTTACTTCTACTGTTTATTACAGCCATGCCTCTCACCACCCTCTGAAGGATTTGTCTCCCATTTTCTCTTTTATTCATTCAAGGGAAAATGTTGCCTCACATCCAGTTCTACTTTGTACATTTGTCTCCCACTGCACCATTTTGTTATACCTCACACACCTCTTTTCACTTTCCTTTTCCCTCACTCCATTCCTGTCAGTTTTTTAAGAGTGGCATCTCATCTTGAACTGCAAACATTCAATATCACGAAGAGCAAGAATTGGAAGCAGAGTCAACATACAGTAAATCACAAACACACAGTTAGCTTCATACAGAACTGTAGCAGTTTGCTTCATTATTGATTTACATTACTCATTTCATATGGTTATGGGCTCAGTGTGTGTTCAAATATGCCTCCCGCACCACCCTACACATTGCCATCCACCCTCTTGCAGTTATCTTCGGAGGCTTTTGCCGGGGCTTTCATAAAAGACATTTTGAGGGAGAGATTTTATATTGGTAATTTACTCCTCTCTCTCTCTGGGGCTAACCACACAACCTATGACTTTCATCTTTTCTGTTTCTCCTCAAACTACTTTTTCTGCCTGACTTTTCCCTCTGCCTTTTGAGTTTTTGTATTGTGTCCCTCTGAATATCCTTCTCTCTGTGTCATCCTTTATGTGTTCCACCCCAGCGAAGCACCTTCGTGTGGTTCTCTCATCTTTAATGACAGGGTCTTCTTGAAAACAGATCATAATGTTGTCTAAGAATCCACCGTTTTTGAAGGGATTAAGCCAATTACCTCTCCCATCATTAAAAATTGACAGCTTGTGTGTACACTAGGGCAAACTTAAAACAGAAGGGTAGAAATAAGAATCTAGGAATCTATTTCACAGTCAGATGAGTCGAACGAACATTCTCTTGGCAAAAATAATTCATCAAAGACAAGACTGGCCTGAGTAAACCCATGAGCCAAGGGTATGTGTTTCTCTCTCTCTCTCTCTCTCTCTCTCTCTCTCTCTCTAAATCTCTTTGGACTCCAAATGCTAATTCAGTCAGGCACTTAATCAGACATATTAATTCCATATCTCCCCTGATTGCACTAATTCCATTCTGCAGCGAGGTTCTTGTAGGTATCCCTTTGGTGCAGCTGAGCTTTAAATTGTGGCACTAAACACAGACTTTAAAATAAATTATTTATTAGGAAAACAGTGGTATGTGTTGAAAGGATAATAATACAAATAAATAATGAATAAAACAGGGTAATATGTTTGCTAAAGCAGTACCATACAGTAAATGTTCCAGTCTGTTTTGTATCATCTTTTGCTGTTATTCTTAAGCCCTATAGTCATTCCAGTTCCACTGACTTGCAGACAGCTGTGTTTTGTGTCATTTTGAAAATAACTAACTCAGACATCCTATTGCAATAAGAAGACTTCCTCTTGCACCAATTTGCCAATTTCCAAAATGAATATCTGACAACAATGTCCATCTGAATCACTTTGCCTATGTGGAACATTATGGACATTATGCATTTGTCAGTATTGGGATGTCTGGTTGTCAGTGGCAGCGATTACACTGATGGTAAATTACACAGACACATGCATGCCTGCATATACGTATGCACACACACACACACACACAAACAATATTCCAGTAATGCCTGTAAGCTCTCATATTGTCGACTGACAAATGATGTACAGCTAAGATGTGTATTAATTAAAATAATATTCAAGTACAGATTTAGCAGCATTTTAATTTAATGAAGTCACACATCATGTTGAGGGGAATTACCAAATTGCATTATTTGTTCCAGATAATTGTATTTCATCTTAATGCCTGCTTTAAAGTCCGTAATTTATTTTATCTTGTCACTATCATCTTCCCAGAGTTGTTTAATAGAAAAAAATGGCTTTAAATTCCTGTGTGTATTTGCATCATGTTAATGCAGACCTAGAAATATTTCTTGGATATTTTTAAACTTAAGCCACTCAAATCCGATATCAAACTGTCCTTTACAATTGTTTAATTTGATTTATTTGGAAAGAAATATGTCAAACGTTTTGCAGTGTATTCTAAAATTGGCAAGCCACCTATCCAAGGACTACATGCTCCCAGCAGTCATTACTTTTGGGGAAACACCATACCTCTCGATACACAGTGATGCCTGCCGTGATTGCAGCAGGAAACATAGCTATATAAATCATCTTCCTCTGTCGCTGATGTTGTCTGGTGCGACGGAGGAGTTCTGCACCACGACTGGTTACTGCTGTGGCGTGAATGCCGAAATGAGACAACTCCTTCTATCAGTTGCAAATGTGTAGTAAAGATGTCTGCTCTTTATTTTCTACAGCGTCGAACTGCCAGCAAACTTTGTCGTGCATACCAGACAGTGATGACAGATGTAACCCAGAACATTTCCGTATTGGAAAAACGCGCCACCAGCGTATGTACTCACGCCTACGTCGTTACCGCAGCAACCCATGGTCGATGTAGTCTGAATGCACAAATCCAATCTCATCACTTCCAAATATAAGTGTGAACATTCAGTCCTACAGATCAGATTTGAGAAACAAATCGAATTTCCCTGCAGTCTAAACAAAATCTATCTATCTATCTATCTATCTATCTATCTATCTATCTATCTATCTATCTATCTATCTATCTATCTATCTGTCTCTTCCTCTTGCTCCTTCCCTTCCTTGTTACTGACTATCGGTCGGGTCATATAGTGATTTGGCTTGGCAAGAGCCTGTACCAGACACAGATGGATCTACCATTAGATAATGACAAATGGCAGACGCAGCCGAGCTGATTTCAGCACTTACTGCTCCTTTGGGACCCACTTCTGACCGTACTCACCACACTGACCACCCCCACCCAAGATCTTAATTGAACAAGTGTCTGTGCAGCCAATTGATTGAGCCTGACATGCGTTTCTGGTCATTTCCAGTGGGTGATGTAGTGTGACCTGCAGGTCAGATTATGCTAGGGGGCTGCAGCAGAAGTGCTGAAGAAGGCACTGACATGATACTTGATTTGTTGGACCACTACTCTTGGAGAGATGCACCTTGTCTCTGTGAGTTCAGGGGAGATTGAGAGAGGAAAAATGGCTGAGTAGATCGTTGGTATCCTGCAGACTCACCCCTACTGTGGAAACTGGAAATGTATAATGAGCAGGAGTCTCTAAGGACCAGACAGAGGTACTGGAGGAAGTTTATTGAATGATTGAAACTGATGCTGAAGATGGTGTGGAAGGAAATTGATTTTAAGGTTAGCAAGTGGAAATATTTATACCAAACACAACTAGAAAATGACTTACCAAAAAGATTGGTCCTTTCATTTAATATCTACGACTGAGCCCCATATTGTTTGACACTATCCACATCTAAGGGAAGTAGGTGAGTATGTGGTGAGGTCAGTTACTGTACAATGTGATGAAAAAAAAGCAATTGCGAGGTTACAATAATTTCTTATCTCATATACTTGGTTTTATTAAAACCCTATCTTATGATGTACTTATTTTCTGTATGCTTCCATGACTGTCCTAAAAAGCACAATACATAATATGCTACGCTAGTATCTGTGAGCACTGTGCAAAATATATGCTGGCAATGAAAGAGTTCCCTTGCTTGCACCAACCCTACTTGCTTCCTGAATCAAAACCTCACAAACTCTGTAGTGCATCAGTGTTGCACCATTTCAATCAGTACACCTGTACTGTACTGTTCTGTACACACTTTGGTCAAACTTTGCTCAAACACACCTGACAATAGGGACTCAATGGTAACAGTTTCACAACAACTTGCAATCACACCACACTTCCCATTACAGACACATAATACCCCATTGTACCATCCACCATGGTGCTTTTTAAATATTGTGTGTGAGTGGGGCATCTGCCACAGAGAAACTGTGGGATCGGACTACATTCCCCAGCAGACAACAACCAAACGGCCATCTTGCCCCAGGTGAAGGGTGTTACAACCAGCCAGGTGGTTGCTGATTGAGAGAAAAATACTTAAAGAGTGGACTCGGCAGGCCACAAGGGAGCCAGAGACCGGCCAGAGGCTGCTGAAGGACCTTGAAACCTCATTTCTGTCTGATGATAAATTTAAGTTATCATTTAAAGTAAAAGCATCATTTGGCATCGCAATTCTACCGCCTGTATGATCTGTGCCTGAATATACAATATAGAGCTTCATTACTGTGCTGTTTCTCTCTCTCTCTCACTCACACACACACACACATCACCTCATTCATGGGAATCTGTCTTATATATTGTGAGTTAAACACTGACCTGTTCTAATCCATGATACAAACAGGAATAGTTTACTAACAAGATCATTGCTACTAGGTCAAATTTTGTGGCAATAGTGTTTTTTTCCTCAGGTAAAACTAGTGTTGAAAGAAAGCAAAATCTTCACTGTGCACAATGTATTTTATTATGTGTCAGTCTATGAATATGTCGATTGCAAATTTAGCAAAGCGCATAGTGAGCTTTTAAACAGAGTAACAATTAACTTTGAAAAGCAAGCATTTCCCCAAATGTCAATTAAGGTTTCTAATACACCACTGGAAGTACCTTTCGCACTATCCTGAGTACCACAATACTTGATCAGTGCATTTACAGTGAGCTGACCTCATGTACACATGCTGATACACTGTAAACAAAAAACAACAGAAATCACGATTTTTCTTTTCTCTAATCACACCTTAGAAAGGTCCAACCAAAAACAAGGCAAAATTACTAGTCTACTAACTGTCTCCGACAGACCAGACTAATGTATGCATGTTTGAATATGTTTTTTCTGTCCTAATTAGAAGGAACATATATCTCTGAGACACATTTTGAGACGCTGACTCCGGATATGCTTTAAAAATGTGATGACACAGGGTTTTGTCAGAGCAGGAGAGCGTGGAGGGTGTGAGTGTGAGTGTGAGTGTGTGTGTGTGTGTGTGTGTGTGTGAGAGTAGGGTGCAACAATGATATTGATGTTGTTGATAATGACAACAATGATACTGATTACAGTGGCAAAGCCCATATCCATCATCACCCTCATCTACTTTGTGGGCTTAATTTGTCACTCTCAGCTGAGTTGCAGCCCTGAATGCTTTGGATTGTACTACCTCACCTTATTGCACTCCATCTTATGTTGCACATATGCATTTCATTTTCTCCTCAAGGAGAAGTCTCATTCTGAAATTTCACCAGGAGCCCTCTTGTTGCAACTACGCCTTTGTTAGCTGCACCGCTAACCGCTAACCGATAACCGCTAGCTCAATACTGGACCAGTTTCAAAAATTCTTAAATCGTAGTATTTTCTTTTATCTCAGACACAACAGGTTATTCCTACCTGACATGTTTCGACGGTAATACTTCCGTCTTAAAGTAAAGTAAGTAAAGTAAAAGATCAGTTAAACAGAACCCATGAAAAATAATTCGTTAAAACAAAAAGACGACAAGTTGGCAAATTAGACAAACTCATTGAAAAGAAAGACAAAAAACAGAATGATAATAGCAGGGTAACGGATAAATGGATATGTAACCTGTCAAAGCACCAACTAACGGAGGCGGAACGCAGTGTACTATCACGCGGATTAAACTTTGCCATAACACCGAAAAATATCCCACATGAGGAATTCATTTTAGCAACGGAGTGAGCATGCAAAAATATACAGGATCAAGGAGAAAAAGCAGCATTACGCAACGAAATAGCAGGTATTCTCAAAACGGCCAAACTACCACCCAGCAATATTAACAAAAAAGAAATTGAGGCCATAAATACACTGATTCAAAAATTCTTGTTCCCATCAGTCACTTAGACACAAGGCAATGGGAAAATAAGGTCCAGGTTGAAAAATCCCAGTTACCCTTAAACCACTGACCCAAAAATCAGGGTTTTACCAATTGGGGACACAGCTTTTGTACACATACGCACGCACGCGTACACACACACACACACACACACACACACACACACACACACACACACACACTGGAGGGATGGAAATTCGGAGATATATTTACGGAAGGTTTTATGGCCATTAGCCTGGAAATAATTGTAATGTGGGGAAAATGACTCAATGGACCATTCACCAATGAGACAGAGATGGCAAAACCCTGACCAGAGTTACACACAGCCTCATAAAACAAGAAATACCCCCTCTTTGTACAGTTCCTGCACTGTGGATGCATGGATGGGGACATTATCTATGTATGCTTCCATCCCCTATAATTTATTCAGCAAGGCCTATCTTCTATTTTGTGTGTCTGTCTGTATGCACACATGCAGGTGTGTGTGTGTGTGTGTGTGTGAGAGAGAGAGGCTTCATGGCATTGACTATCCCCCTTGTTGCCCCTTGAAGCTCCTCTATTTGGATAAAGGTTCCTCAAAAATATCAGTATCAGCAGTGAACAACGGCTGAGGTAGTGGTGGATGGAAAGTAGTAGTATAGTATAGTAGGCCTAGTATAGCCAGTATAGTATATAGTATAGTATAGTATATAGTGTAGCTTATTTAAAAAATATAGTAAATAGAGTTTAGAATTAGAGGTATTATATCCTGGATGTATAACATGTTTTTGTAAGGTGGGTAGAAACATTATCTTTCTAAAACAATGTGAGACAGTGACCTAAAAGCTTCACCAACTGTGCTCAACTCATAATTCATAGCAAGTATTCCATCGAGCCCATGATGTGGCGTGGCGTTCATGCAGCATGTCATTCTAAGTACTGTTATTCTCAACTTTTCTCCATTATTCATACAGTATAATTTTACTTCTTGTATTTTCAGGGAAAGCGTTTAACTGAAAGCAAGAGAACATGAGGATGACCAGAACTCCTGGGAGCTGTGAATGAGCAGGTAAGAACTGAATAACAAGATACAGGAGCTAAACTCTGATCCAGGATGATCCTGGTCCTCTGGGTAGACTGTTTCTTCCCTGGGAGAGAGGAGTACAGGACAGGGTTGGGCTGATACTATGTGGCATGAGGTGAAAATATCAGAATTCATTTATGCCTCAGACCAAATATATCTGACCATTTTGCAGTTTTGACAGCAGCGGAGCAAGAAAGTAACTTGTCGAATATTTCAGTGGGATACTTTTTGATACTCTTGTGATACTCTTTTCATTAAGTGTATTCCTTGAGATGAACCTTTCAATCAACATTTTTATTATCTTAGCAAACCTTTGCTGATACTGTAGACTTCTGATAGAATTACCCATACAGTAGGTACGAATGAGAGTGTCTGTCTGTCTGTCTGTCTGTCTGTCTGTCTGTCTGTCTGTCTGTGTTAGCTCTGTGATGGACCAGTGACCTGTCCAAGGTGTCTCCCTGCTTTCTGCCCAATGTATGCTGGGATATTGATAGATGTTTTTTCGGAAGTGACATTATACAATCTCACACATTTAGTGATCAAATTGCTAAATAATTCTCGGGTTGACAAAATATTTAAAAAAAAACGTACAATACAGTGGCCTTATAATCAATACATGAAAGGGGAAGGACAATAGGACAATTTGGGTTGAGTAGAGTTAAACTCAGATTCGGCTATCGTTTATCTATCGTTGAATTTTAAGTATAATGAATTTAACAGCGTTAAATCACATAAACGGGGCACCACCCTCTGTAGAACAGGGAAATATGATAGCCGTAATTAATAAATTAATTAATCAATTGTTTAAATCAGTCTTAATCAAAAGGGGACGCAATTTCTTGACTCATGAACAGTGACCAGATGATTCGCACACACAAACCACAAAGACAGATTCTTTATCAAGTTAAAAGGTTTATTAACAACTACCAACTACAATTAACTGACGAGGTAATAAACAATGAATAACGAGGAATGTAAATCATTAGAATAGGAAAACAATACACAAACACAAAATGAATAAGAAATCAAATAAACAAGATCAATAAATGAATGATGAATTCAAGATAACACAATACTGTGATGGTAATAACCACAGAATCACTGGGAAATTAACCTGAAATGTGTAAATCTTTGTAGGTGTCGGGTCACGCCTATAGTAAGAGTATGGGGGAAAAAAGAAAGTAATAAAACCGGTGTAAACACCAAGATTAAGCTGCCTGAACCTAACTTTCCTCAAACTATAACCACTTTGCACCAGCACTGCTTGCGAGAAAATGTGTACAGGCCGGTGCTTTTTTGTCGTAGCAAGGAGGAGAAAGGGGCTACTCTCCGAAGTTTCACGTGGTCTCGACTCCGGGAAGAATCGGCCCAACTCGGCTTACAGCGTAGGGTGGCAAACAAAGAGTCGTAGCTGTTTCAGAGCAAAAAAAAATGGAAGTCCGTGGTCAGACAGGCGGCAGGATGCAACAGGAAGCAAGGGTGGTAGCGAAGAGAAGAGAGCGAGGGGGGGGGGCTGACCTGGCGATTTAAAGGTCATCGCCCAGTAGGCGGTCCTGGGCTGGACTGTGTGCCAGCCAATGACTTTAGCTTTTCCTGGCAGGAATCTAAAGCCCTATCATCTTTCTGCTCTAATCAAAGATTGTCTGTATTGTAAGCCCGGAATGTAATCTGAACACCAGATTTGGAGTTCAGATTGGTGAAGTTCATATTATTTCAAGCAGTTTGATACCAAGCACGCCACAAAAAGCAAGTTTTGATCCTCTGATAACTGAAAACAAGGTTAATATTGACTTTACATCGTCTTCATGACATACAACCATAATTAAAGCATATAGCATGCAAAGGTGATGGTTAACTCTTTTTAGGTTAGCAGGATTACATTCATATATGTCGTAATACATTCAAAACTAGTGAACTCAGGTTGGCTGAGGGTTCCTCTGTCTCCTTTGTTCCAACTGCAGGGTCACAAAGTTAGTGGAGAGGCTGGTGTGAGCCAGGTGACCTCTGATCCCTTGTACCATTTGGTCTCTGACTCTCCTCAGCGGAGTTGGGCTCACTCCCTCCTCAAAGGGTTTATTGATACTTGATCGATTGTAGCATCGTAAAACTCTCAAAAGGGGTGAGCGAGCATTTTTACCTGTGTGGGAGGTATGGGGCCGAAAGTGTCCTGTTGGTCATCTTGACACCCTCCCTTCCCTCCTCAGGGGGTGAGACCAGTCCATCTGGAGAATAATGTTTATTCCTCTCTCTGATGTGTAAATTTGGTGATCTTACCAGACATGGGTTACTGTCCTGACCGAGGGGGGGTTGCACACGCTACAACGGTATATAAATATCAAACACCAAATAAGGAATATTGTAGGGCCAACCTGTGCCTTCAAAACAGCTTCAATCCTCCTTGGAATGCTGTCAAACAAGTCTGTGTTTAGTGGGAAATTGGACAATTGTTCAAGAGGGAACATTTCCGGTTCTTTCCTCTTAAAGGGGAGAGAAATCTGCCTCGGGTTCTGCGCTCCAGAACTTCCTGTCAAGATTCAATGATGTTTAGATCTGGTAATTGCAGAGGTCATGGAGGTCATCTGGTGTTGGTGCTTAGTAGTTTGTATTGGGACATTATCATTTTGGAATATGGGAACATTATGAAGGAACAGTGTTTGCACCATAGAGTGCACCTGGTCCTTAAAAATGTCTCATATTCCTTGGCTGTTCACGAAGAGCAATCATCAGACTAATGACTCCCACGGGATGGCTACCCATACCGTTACACATGCACAACCTTGATAACAGGTGGCAACAGATACTGCAGGTTGAAGATATCTTTTGGCTTTCTCCAAACATAAACCCACCCAGATGAAAGAAGCGTGAAAGAGATGACTCATCAGACCATATTACGTTTTTCCATTGCACAGAGGTCCAGATTGTGTGTTCCTTCCACCTGGATATGTGTGTTGTGTGTTGGATACAAACGGTTTCAGAATGGCAGCCCTGCCATATATATCGGCTTTTTGAAGCTCACAACATACAGTTTTGTTAAGACTGTGTCACATATGTGTAATGATTGATTCAGCCACTATCCTGTTAAGTGTCCCAGTGTCAGGTCTCTTCGATTTGCTGGCAGTGTTCATCTACGCTGATTTTTGAGACTGTTACCCTATAGCCACATTAACCATTTTTGCTTTTTTTTGTGATGCACATGCAATTCATCACCGAATGTTTGGCCTCTTTGGAACCCTGTTAGTTGACTCATTTTGCTTTGAAAACATGAAAGTTAAAGTGGTGATCGTTAGACCTCTTTTAAAGCTGACATACTGCTGATTGGTATCAGTGTTGCCAACTTAGCAACTTTGTCACTATATTTAGTATCCAGACCCCTCTAGCGACTCTTTTTCAAAAAAGCGACAAATCTAGCGACTTTTTCTGGTGTTATTGGAGACTTTTGGAGACTGACGTGAAAGCACGTATCGTTCTTACTCTTCTCAATGAGCAGCGGGTGCTGCCGTGGGCCCCTCCCCCATCCTAAAGCACTCACAGGTGGCCCGGTCCTCGCGGCGCAGCAGAGTCCCTCCCAGCTGCAGTCAGAGCAGGAGATGTTCACCATTCTGCGTCCAGTCTGCAAATGAATCGCACATGCGCGAAGCCACCGCTGGCTGATGTAAATGTAGGAATCGACAGAAGAAAGTTCATTTGTAGTTTTTTTTCTTCTTTTTTTCACCCCATTTTCTCCCAATTGTTCATGTCCAATTACTCCCTGCCTAAGCGGTCGCTGCTACGCGACCCCCACCCTCTGGGGAGGGTGTGGACTAGCACATGCCTCCTCCGACACATGTGAAGTCAACCACCGCTTCTTGTACACCAGCCGGCGAGGAGTTTCGCCGGGAAGGCATAGCGCGTGCAGAGGAACACGTTATCCTCCCCAGCTCTGCCTCCCACCAACAGGCGCCCCGACCGACCAGTAGGAGGTGCTAGTGCAGCGACCAGGACAAATCCCCGTGTCCGGCTTCCCACCCGCAGGCGCTGCCAATTGCGGTTGTGAGGACGCCCAGCCAAGCCGGTAGC